>SJYC01119281.1:0-23406 GCA_006408675.1 Madoqua kirkii
TATACAGCATGATTATAATATTAGCAAATCCATCTTTGACTACATATTTACCATTACTATTTATATCAACCTTCATCTGCTTTTACAATATTAATTACCATCTTTTTATTTCCACTTGAAGAAATCTCTTTAGCATTTCTTGTAAGGCAGTTCTAGTGGTGATAAACTCCCTAAGCTTTTGTTTGAGAGTCTTTATCTTGTCTTCATTTCTCAAGGACAGTTGTGTCATGTATATTATTCTTGGTTGACAGTTTTTTCTCTTTCAATATTTTAAATATATCACCATATTGTCTCCTGAACTAAAGTTTCTTTTGGGAAATCAACAAATAACAAAAGACTTGTTTACTTTTTTTTTTTTAAGTGCAGTCAAAAATACTGTTGAAGCAGCAACAAATAATAGAGTTCCTCCATGGTAAAGGATCTACCTGCAATGCAGGAAACCTGAGTTAAATCCTTGGGTTGGGAAGATCCCTGGAGAAGGGAATGGCAACCCACTCCAGTATTCTTGCCAGGAAAATTCCATGGAAAGAGGAGCCTGGCAGGCTACAGTCCATGGAGTCGCAGAGAATAAGGCATGACTGAGGACTTCCAGTTTCACTTGGCAACGAGAATGATTTTGCACTGAGTAATGTTCTAGGACAGCTCCATGAAGTTGAAAGAACAATATTATCTGCTAGAGACGGAAAGTACACATCAGTGGAGAGTCTCAACTTTGTGTAATCTTTAGGGTGTTTGGTTTGTCAACGTCAGATTTTGGATTGGCATAGCCTTGAGATTGAATCAGGTCAACAAGGGACCACAGATCATCATACCAGTGGGAAATGGGAAGACAGGACACAAAATCATTTTCTTATAATATGAGGTCACTTATACCAAATGCTGGAAAGAAAGAAAGAAAGAGAGAGAGAGAGAGAGCGCGAGCATATTTAGCCTCTGGAGGCAGAAGAAAGGGGAAATATCAGCCTCACTTCTCTCCTCACCATACAAGAAAAATACAGATCTCTGTATTTCTTTTCTTCATTATAATATGCTAGAAAACAGATTTCTTTTTGATTCTGCTTTTTTAAAAATTAATCTCCATATCCAAACAGTTCCTAGATACTAAACTTTATACAAAATGTCCTATCCTTTTTTTTTTTTAACTTTACAATATAGTATTGGTTTTGCCATACGTCAACATGAATCCACCACAGGTGTACACATGTTCCCCATCTTGAACACCCTCCCACCTCCCTTCCTGTACCATCCCTCTGGGTCATCCCAGTGCACCAGCCCCAAGCATCCTGTATCCTGCATCAGACCTGGACTGGTGATTCGTTTCTTATATATTATACATGTTTCAATGCCATTCTCCCAAATGATCCCACCCTCTCCTTCTCACACAGGATCTCACCCTCTCCTTCTATACATCTGTGTCTCTGTCTTAACTACTATTTGTTCAGGTATTTATAATCTCTAACCTATATGAATATATTCCTTCATTCATCTGCTAATATTTTTTGATCACCTAACTCTTGTTTGGACCCACAGTAGTCATGAAAGTTGCACTATGATAAAAATTGGTAGGCACCATCTCTTTCCCATGATGATTACGTGTTGTGGTTAATAATGTTAAATGCTTAGGCAATCAGTACAATGGTGATGAAGAACAGTCTTATCACAGTCCCGCAAGAGTCATCTATTAGGTTAGAAGAACTGGTTCTAAATGAAAATCAGAAGGCCACATTAAATTAGAGAGAATGAAAATACCTGAATGTAGAATATTGTGTGAGAAAGAGCAATGAACTAAAAATTATGTTATAGTATATGTCAAAATAAAAACCCTAAAAAATAAAATACAAAAATAAAATTAATGTCACTTTTTTCTTCTAGGGTTGTGTGTGTGCATGCAGTACGTATCATATATGGGTGTATGTGTATATATCTCCACATACATATACATGCTAATATATATTAATATATATGACTATAGTCATCTATGGCTTTAGAAATATATATATTTAGATGAATACTCACTGAATTTTATACAGCTGAAACACTCCTTTATAGCTAGAAAGGATTTTGGAAGAAAATGAACACAAATTATCCACTTGCAGGGACAATTCAGAACCATATGGAAAATCAACAAGGTAACTACGGCAAAGTTTTTTCTGTGTTTGCTGCCGAGTAAGAGGGCAGCACCATATGCTTCCATGTACATTACCCCAGGAAGGCAGTGCCACATGTTCACACATATGTCACCCATTTGGACCTTCTGTATAAGTTAGTGTCCCAAGGGGTATGCTGAAAGAGGAAAGAGAAAGCAGCCACACAAGGAAGGAGATGTGGTGTGTTTTCTCTGATGACAGAATTTGTTAGACCATCACTTCAGTTGGCAAGCACCCAGAACAGCTGCTTTATCCTGGAGCAAAGGTTTTTGTTATATTACAAAAATCTCTGCAATGAGTGAGAAAGTGCACTGAAGATGATGTGCCCCTTGGGAGTGGACTTTTCCTCCCTAGTGTGAGGAAAAGGCAGTAATTACATCTAAGACTTAACACTCACAGAGTTTTGTTTTCAGTCTCTCTCCTTAGCCACTAAGTTTTGTAAAATGGTTGAACATCTATTTGCACACAAATAAAATTTTTCATATTTAAAAGAAGCAGACTAAAAGAATGAGAAATTTAAAGCACTCTGTTGTGGATAGTTTCTTTATTCAGTTCAGCTCAGTTCAGTCACTCAGTCTTGTCCGACTCTTTGCAACCCCATGAACTGCAGCACGCCAGGCCTCCCTGTCCATCACCAACTCCCGGAGTTCACTCAGACTCACGTCCATTGAGTCAGTGATGCCATCCAGCCATCTCATCCTCGGTCATCCCCTTCTCCTCCTGCCCCCAATCCCTCCCAGCATCAGAGTCTCTTCCAATGAGTCAACTCTTTGCATGAGGTGGCCAAAGTACTGGAGTTTCAGCTTTAGCATCATTCCCTCCAAAGAAATCCCAGGGCTGATCTCCTTCAGAATGGACTGGTTGGATCTCCTTGCAGTCCAAGGGACTCTCAAGAGTCTTCTCCAACATCACAGTTCAAAAGCATCAATTCTTCAGTGCTCAGCCTTCTTCACAGTCCAACTCTCACATCCATACATGACCACAGGAAAAACCATAGCCTTGACTAGATCTCCCGGAGTTCACTCAGACTCACGTCCATTGAGTCAGTGATGCCATCCAGCCATCTCATCCTCGGTCATCCCCTTCTCCTCCTGCCCCCAATCCCTCCCAGCATCAGAGTCTCTTCCAATGAGTCAACTCTTTGCATGAGGTGGCCAAAGTACTGGAGTTTCAGCTTTAGCATCATTCCCTCCAAAGAAATCCCAGGGCTGATCTCCTTCAGAATGGACTGGTTGGATCTCCTTGCAGTCCAAGGGACTCTCAAGAGTCTTCTCCAACATCACAGTTCAAAAGCATCAATTCTTCAGTGCTCAGCCTTCTTCACAGTCCAACTCTCACATCCATACATGACCGCAGGAAAAACCATAGCCTTGACTCGACAGACCTTTGCTGGCAAAGTAATGTCTGTGCTTTTCAATATGCTATCTATGTTAATCATAACTATTTTTCCAAGGAGTAAGTGTATTTTAATTTCATGGTTGCAGTATTTAATACTTAAATATTTGTGTTGTTTAACTATCAAAGTTGATGTCTGATTTCTTAGGTATATATATTAAGGCTGCATGTATGTTACAGTTTGCAGAGCTAATCCAGGGGCTCAGTGGTAAAGAATCCCCCTGCAAATGCAGGAGACTCAGAAGACACAGGTTTGATTCCTGGGTTGGGAAGATCCTCTGGAGGAGGAAATGGCAACACGCTCCACTATTATTGCCAGGAAGATCTCATGGACAGAGGAGGCTGGTGGGATAGAGGCCATAGGGTCAAAATGAGTGAAATGTGACTGATCATGCACAGAGAGGCTATGTTCACCCTACCAGAAAGTGTCAAAAGTGAGGGAAAGCATTTCACAAATTCATAGAAGACAACTCAAAATGATTAACAGGCTCTGTAGAGTCTACTGACAAATTAAATGATTTTATTTATCTTGAATGCAGACATCAGAAATAGAGCTTATTGTAGAGCCAGTCTCAAATGCCATGGTCTCTTAATCACATTTCCTTTATAGAATTTATAGATATATTAATATATCTATATTTAATACTATATTTGACTTTTTCTAAAATTGTCATTCAACTACTTTTATATAATTAATAAAATACTATTTAGTTTTATATTTACCAGTTGATGTATATGGAGAAGATCTTAAAAAGCTTCATAAATCCAGTTGCTACCACTGAAGCTAATGAAATGTAATTAGTCAGTATCATTTTTTCGTGCTTTCTTCTACATTCCTACTTCCATCAAAAAGATACAAGGCTAAAGCAGTAATAAGGTTAATGACTGTGTTCAATAATTGAATTCAGGTTTTGTGTCACAAAAGAAAAGTTTGAATCTCAAAGTAAAATATTTTCCTCTTTGCTGCTGCTGCTAAGTCACTTCAGTCATGTCCAACGCTGTGCAACCCCAGAGACGGCAGCCCACCAGGCTCCCCCGTCCCTGGGATTATCCAGGCAAGAACACTGGAGTGGGTTGCCATTTCCTTTTCCAACGCATGAAAGTGAAAAGTGAAAGGGAAGTCGCTCAGTCATGTCCGGCTCTTCGCGACCGCATGGACTGCAGCCCACCAAGCTCCTCCATCCATGAGATTTTCCAGGCAAGAGTACTGGAGTGGGGTGCCATTTCCTTAGGCAAACATAATCTGAGATCTACATTTGGAAGAATTTTTCATTGTTGGAAAACTGTGAAGTAGCTCTATGAATTTTACCAAGAAAAAAAAAATAGTATTGTCCCTTGTTTTAAACATGTAAGATGAAACTCTCAGGAAGGTTTTTAAAACTATTCCTCATAGCTACTAAATAAGCAGTACTAAGCTATAAACCCAGGCCTATTTTACTCCAAAACTTTTATTCTCCCACCACATTGCTTTGTGTTATGTAAATAGATCAATGCTTCCTCTTTTTTTTTTCTCACAAAGACAGAGGGACAGATGTGAGGTGCATCTAAGAAGACTCCTTACAAGGTCCTGAGGTGCTGAGCCCAGTTTTCCGTCTACCTTAGGAATAAATTCCGTTATTCTTTTCTCCTTCCTCTTTCACTCTCAGCTCTTCACACCTGCTATTAGTGATTACTTCTCAAAGTATCTTCAAGGAAGCTTTAGTTTCTGGCCCTCCTGTCTTACATACTTTCTCCTTCATTTTTCACTCCCTATTTTCTTTCTGGAGCCTCCCAAATTATTTCCTTCCAAATCAACTACTTGCACATGAATCTTTGTCTCAGAGTCTTTCTGGAGAAAGCTCAAATTAGGTAAGTATTCTTTTTTTAAAATCCCTTTCTTTCATTTTTCTCCTTCTCTTCCAATCCCATTTCTAACTGGCAGACTTTCTCTTCTTAATAGGTACTCAGAGTCCTCATGGGTTCTATCAAAGTCATAAGAGGGTATATTAACCTGATTTACTCTGGAGAGTAAATGACTAGTAAGGCATAGGGTCTTATACATCTTTTGTGGTATTGCACTTTGGCATAGAGACCAGATTGTACTCAGTGTTCTAAAATATGATCATAGAATTTGTTATCTTTAATACTGGGGATAGAAGCTTTTAAAAAGTTGGTGATAAGAGTAGGAATTTGTCTAAAACCACAGCTAACAAATAGTCATCTATCTTCCTTCTTGTAAAACTCTATAAAGTATTTTAAAATAATATATATTTATATGTCTTTCCTCAATGTACATATACCTATAGTTTAACTTTTATAAGAACTATTTATAAACTCAAAGTGCCATAAAATATATCTTACTTAAGTCCCCCAAGCCATCTTTTCTCAGCCAACATGGTACTTTTGTTCTGAATGGTTACAGTTTTCATGAGGTTAAGTTAGTCCTTTTGTGATACATGCCCAACTGTCTACCATAACATTAATTTTGAACAAATACAATAAAAGTGCTGCAAAAAGAAAAGCAAGTTCCTCAGGTGGACAAACAACAGACTCCTTGGAATAGTCAATGTGATTAAATAGCAATAAAAAAAGATCATTGCATCTCATATGAAGAAGCTCAGATGGCCAATCTGATGCCGCAGTCTGAACACTGTGTCACAACTCAAAAGCTGAGTGGGAAACATGGCATCAGTCCTGTTCCTGGCAAGAGTCTGAGAACATGGAAGAGCTGTTGATCACACAGCCTGTGATGTTTCCCCACTGCAGTCTGACTTGCTCAGTGATCGCTGTGCCAGAATAAACAGGAAATCACTCCAAACAAATATCACTAGAGCATCCTGTTCTCAAAATGCCTAGCAGAGTTTAGTAAATAGAAATAATACTTTGATAGGTTCCATATACTGAAATTCAAAAGGCTTTGACAATCCCTCAATAATCTCTATGTGATCTCTCAATAAACCAAAGGGAATTCAATTTTCTAAGTTAGAATTTGCTCTCAGAGTTCAAAGAAACATGACACAGATGCTTAGAAAACAAGTTCAAAAGAGGGAAAGAGGAATTTAAATAACTTGAAGATCAACAGGTTCAAATGCTTAAAGTAATTTGCTGTGACAAAAGTGAGTTTTTATAAAACTAAATCCACACAAGGCAAATTTCAGAACACCTCATGTATCCTTGCTCTGACCCTGACAAATAAAAGAGATTTAAGAGGGCCAATGGTATTTTCTCAATGATTGTTACAGCTTTTATTCTTAAAATTATATATAACTTGATGTAAAAGAGTTGAATTTATCAACATTAATTTGAGAATTCCTTATTTTAAAAGAAAACTCCATTTGAAAATGCTGAAAAGTTATGTCTACACAAAAACCTGCACACTGATGTTCATAATTGCCAAAACTTGGAAGCAACTAAGATAGCCTTCAGTAGGTAAATAGATAATGATGAGTTGACAAAGAATGCTTGGTGATGAACCACAATACTATTATTTTATAGCCGTGAAGAAACAGAATTTCAAGAAGAAACATTAAAAAATCTCTTGCAACAGCACTCTGCCTGATTGAGCATCTGCCCAGCTCCGTAACTTAATGTCCTGCCTCTCTTCCTCACTTAAGGCTTTATTTCACTTCCAGAAGCATCGGCGCTCTCTCCTCTCTCACAAACTCGCCACTCACTGTCCCCTCGCCTGTCACGCCCTCTTCTCCTGCTTCTCTCAGAGAGGTCACCTCCACCCTCACTGTCATGCCCGCTCCAAACACCCTCCTCACTAGTCTCCACAGGCTCCCATTACTCCTCAACCTTTTGCTTACTTCCTTCCCAGAACCAATCAGATTTTTAATTACTGGAAGCATGCAGTAATCATCTGTCCTTAGGATGTAAACTCCGCAAAAGATAACGTTTAATGAGAGAAGACAGAAAATAATAACAAAATAAGGCATCTTTCACCTTGTTCCCTGCCAGAGTTCCCTGCTGTGCACTATCGGTGAAAGGATAGCTTTCCGCTCACTCAACAGTCATCCATGCCTTCCGCCCCCTACCCTGTCGTAGCGCTGGGAACTAGACTAGACACTCTCTCTTGCCTCTTAGCACTAAAATTTCATGGGCCACTCTAACCATTACCCTGCCAATCTAGGGCTCTTCCAAATCCATTTTTAACAGATGTGAAGGCTCCTTTTACTTCCGGTTCTTGCCTTTTCAGTACAGCTAAGCTGTAGGGCAAAGATTGCGAGGAAGCCTCTGGCCCTGGGGGACCCTTGCCTGGAGGGGCACCATGGGGTGGCTTCATTGCTATTCTGGGCTTTGGAAATGGAATAGCGGGTCTCATTGCCTCCCCACAGCTGCTAGCTCCCCCTCAGTCTGTACCCCTCGGCACTTTACAATGGGTCATTCACTCTATAGACTGTCTCTTATACACATCTCAGTCATCCATGCCTTCCGCCCCCTACCCTGTCGTAGCGCTGGGAACTAGACTAGACACTCTCTCTTGCCTCTTAGCACTAAAATTTCATGGGCCACTCTAACCATTACCCTGCCAATCTAGGGCTCTTCCAAATCCATTTTTAACAGATGTGAAGGCTCCTTTTACTTCCGGTTCTTGCCTTTTCAGTACAGCTAAGCTGTAGGGCAAAGATTGCGAGGAAGCCTCTGGCCCTGGGGGACCCTTGCCTGGAGGGGCACCATGGGGTGGCTTCATTGCTATTCTGGGCTTTGGAAATGGAATAGCGGGTCTCATTGCCTCCCCACAGCTGCTCTGCAGGGAGCATGTAAAATCTCTGCAAACAGTCCCAGTGTGCTTATAAAACCTCAGGTCACTGACAATTGCAGTGCTCATTTGCTGTGGCCAATTTAGCACTAATAAGCTGAAACTGGGCTTCTGGGATTTGTTTCCATGGCATGTAAACTCCCTTTAGAGACGGAGTCCCCCCCAAAGAGATTGCAACCTAATAGGTTTCTTGTTTTCAGTCTCCATTTTTGTGAACTGACTTGAGGTCCTTTAGGCAGTGCCAGAATCATCTCTTCCACCTCCGTCAGAGCCTGTGCTCCACTAGGGGGCAGCCCAGCTGCCACTGGACCTGAAGGAACCGCGGGCAAAGAAGTCCTGGAGCCCCTGGTGTCTCCTGTCTGGGGAAACGTGTCGAGCGATGGCTGGGAAGTTCAAGTTGCCTTCACATCTGAGTAGCAGACCTGGGTGTGTGCAGAGTGCCCCGCAGGCTGCGGACAGGCCCCACGCCAGGGCACCCAGGTGGGCCTCTGCACTCTGGCCCTGAGGCCACACCCACTCCTCACAGATGGTTCACAGCTTCCCTCCCAACCCCTGACCTGGGAAGGAGCCCTCTTGGAAGGTGTGGGTCATTCCTGTGGCTGCAAGTCAGAAGTCTCTCCGTTTTGGACTTGATTCCCTGTGACTTGGAGGCAGGCACCAGGCCCACAGAGCAGTCAGCTCACTTCTCCCCGCTGCTAGGAGAGCTGATTAGCTACCAGGCCTCACAGTTTCCATAGACTTGGAACAAGATGGAAAGGGGGCTCTTTGCCTTCAACGACGCAGTGTACCTCTCTCCAACAGACAATCCCTGTGGATTTAGGAGACCTGGTAGACTTAATGTGGTTGCCAATTTGAAGCTCCTCTGTGATCGTTGACAATCCAGATTTGCCCCCAAACAAGCAGTTCTGGTGTTCCTTCCAGCCTCCTTGAGGCCTGGGGACACTGAAGGAAAAGCTCCCTGGTTCCAACCAAAGCAACATTTTACCAGAAATCTGGCTGTTGCACAGCCCGCTGTCCCCATGGGCTGATTATAGAGTGCAGTCACCTAATTGTTTGTGATCTGCCAAACCCTGTTAGGAATTTGCTTGTAGCTTGGAAGTCCTGCCAAAAACTTTTCTCTAGTTCTGGGCAGAGACACTCGGAGACACCTCTGGGGCCAACTTTCTTTCGTCATGTTCGGCTAAGAGGCAAGCTGTCCTGAGAGAGAGTCAGAGTGACTAGGGAAGTCGGGGTGGGGTGGGGTGACCCTGAGAGTGAGCCCCTTTCTCAGCTTCTCCAGTGGAAAATCACCGATTTGCCAGCCCATACTCTATCATCTGCGAAGGGCAGCTGATGGACCCAGGGTTCAGGCTAGTGAGGACAGTGGCCAGTTGCCATGGGGGCAGCTTCTAGAAATCTGCCCTTCCTGGGTGATGCTGTTCCTCTGGGATGGGAGATTGCTATGAGATGGATCACTGCAATTTTCTTCTGAGAAGGAAGGTTTCATTGTGTACATTGTGGTATGTGTGTGTGAGATGGAGAGTGAGAGAGAGATAGGGGGAGGGAGCAAGTTGTGATGTGGGTTACTGCAATTTTTAACCTAGTCATTTCTCAACCACCTACATTTGATACAAAATGCATAACCTATACTGGAATCAAATTATTGGCAATGAACTAACGCTGCCAGGTGTTTGGCCTCCGTTTGGCCTGTGTCTCAGGACCCCGTTCATTGCTTACAGTTCTGATCCTCACTCATTGTTGGACAAAACCCCATGCTTTCCAAGGCGCAAGCTGCCTCCTTCTTCCGTAATGAATGAGAGCATGTACCGCATCCATTTATGCCCATCAAGGGCATATCTCACATCCTGGCTGCTGATGAAAGGGAGTTGGCAAGTAAGACAAGACACCTGGTGGCCAGACCCCCTTTCACATGATGAGTGTTTGCTCTCTAACCCAGCTGGGAGGCAGGTGCTTGACTGTTGCTAGGTGAGTGGAGAAATCCCTCCACAGAGGGGAGGCCAGCTCTTCTCCAGGGGATCAGGAAATGCGCAGGCTGTCTCCCTCTGATCTCCAGCTGCCAAACTATCTCTACAAGCGGTGTGGTCTCGTCTAAGGAAAAAGTTAAATCCCCTTGAGCAAGATGTTGGGATGTTATTCATTCCTTGGGCATTAGCTAACAGTGTCAGCCAGGTAAATTATTTTCCACCTTTATATTTCAATTTTTTTCCTTCTGATTTCTACTCTATCCCACCTTTGCTCACCCTTGAAAACTGCTGGTAGCAAACAAGAACCCGATGAGAATAGATTATGTGGCTGGTGCACTTCGAGTTTTATAAAGGAAATGGGCTACAAGTTCAGATCTCATCACAGGGAGACCAGAAAGATAGGTAAACTCTGCGGAAAGGTGATAAACTTGGTGTTGGTTATGGATGCTCATGAGGTGAGGTTTGGCTTTATTAAGGCCCACAGTTTTGAATTTTTTTGTTGAACAATTCTTTAAAGAGGTCCATTGGCCAAAAGACAAGAGCTCAAGGGTGAAGTATTGGCATCATAACACATGTAAACACTAAAAAATCCCGAAGGTGCTTGTTCTGCAGAAAACTAGAAGGACTAGATTTTAAGCATTTACAGGGTTGCCACTTAGAAAGATCACAGTTGTTCTGCATAATCTTTGATTGACAAAAGCTGAAAGGAGCCAAAATTTGAAAAAAAAATTCTAACAATTAGAATTGTCTGACTGTCCAATTCAGTTGGAACAAATATGAATGAAACATAGATGAATAAAACCTTGATGATCTCTGATTCATAATTCTATGATTTTCTTTTCCTAAATCTAAGTCTCCCAGTAGTATATTTAACTTACCACCTATTTAACAAGTCACCTTCATCTTTACTCCTCAGACAAACTTGCTGGGATACCATGTAGGCAGTTTAATTATTCTCAGCTGTCTGTGTCTGTTTATCCCTCTGCTCTTCACCAGGAATGCATGAGCCTCCTCCATACCCAGTCAGTTTAGTGTTGTACGTATCCAATTGCTGCATTATTGTTTTTACTGGTTGGCTCTGTTTATTCTGTTGAGCGCTATGGTGAATGTGACATCTCCTGCCTAGCCCATCCCCTCATCCCACTACCCAACAGAGAGGGCCATCACGAAATGTGGTTACCATGAGAGTGGCCTGGGGTAAATTCTGCAAACGCCCGGACATGTACGGATATAGAATCTTTAGCCTTCTAGCCGTCAAGTCCACTGCAAGATTTTTAACTTTCATAAACTTCATAGAGGAAGGTAGCCACACTGAGACCCTGTGCTGGATTTTACCGAGTTTGATGAGTGTCTAAAAGTATAGCCTGCTTAGATATTGTTGCCATTTAGAACGTTGGCCAAAAAAGCAGATAAATTTGTATACTAAATTTACTATGCAAATAATACAATTGTGTGAAAATAAGTAATTCATGTTCTAGTTTTATCGGGTTTAATCGTTCATTCAACAAATATTTATTGAGTGTCTCTTATGTCCAATGACCTGAGGTAGATTCAAAACACCATCAGATAAGGCAGCTGCCCAGAAGAAGTGTTTGTGACCTTGCCCACTTCTGAGATTATTTTGAAGGTGAGATAACATAATAGATATGAAAGCATTTTTTAAACTGTGAAGTACTGTGTATCTGTAACTAAAAAAAAAAACAACAACAACAAATCATGAGGTGTGACATTCATAATGTCTCTGTTTCATTTTAAGTGACCTTGAGTCTATTCACACATACTTATTGTATAATATATACTACAAGCAGGTCTTTTCCCAGTATCATCACCAGGCCATCAGAACTCACACCCAGGTCTCTGAGACAGTCTCGGCTCTTCCTCTAGCCCTCTTCCCCTGCTTATGTGGGTGCAGGCCTGGGTCCTTTCTGCCTGATCTGATCATTGTTTCAGACTCCTCCTGGACTGGAACGTGATGGTGTTCTCCCATCCCTCTTCTCCACACTGATTCCTCCGCTTCTCTAGCCAGAAGGCTCTCTCACACAGACTTTAAATGAAGAGAATGCTGTGAGCAGAACATTGATCGTGTTGCTGTGATGTCGCTCTTAATAGGCAATTGCAAATAACAAAGTTGAAACAAAGTGTTATAAGAAAAATATGCTGTTTTAACTATCATGATGCAGTTCTCAAGTTAGAAGTAAGCTTTGGGGTTGGTAAGAATTCATTTTGTCCTTGAGTGACCTCTGCTGGTGATTCCAGGATAAAGTTGTGTTTAAACACTGCATTAAAGAAAGAAACTAGGAAATTCTGAAACGATGGCCAAAGACGCAGTGGGAGGAATCCTCAAACACCAGTATTCTCTCCAGGCAAACTCTTTTGGCCCTCAGTGTGTGCACCAAGGCACCATGCTAATCATTTACTCCTCACTAAACTCTCTGCAGAATTATTATGAACATCTTGTTGTTCAGTAGTTAAGTCGTGTCTGACTCTTTGTGACCCCATGGACTGCAGCACACCAGGCTTCCCTATCCATCACTGCCTCCCAGAGTTTGCTCAAACTTATGTCCACTGAGTCAGTGATGCATCCAACCATCTCATCCTCTGTTGCCCCTTTTTCCTCCTGCCCATGAACATCTTACAGAGTAGGAAAGGGATTGTGAGGGAGGTTAAACAACTTTAAGTCAGTAGTAGAAGCAAGGTTCTGAGTCAGGGTCACCTGGTCTATAATCTAGGCTTCCCTAGGGCTGGGGTTTCCCCATTTGACTTCAAGAGCCTCCTCTGCTAGCCCAGAGAGATGGTAGGATGGTAAATAAGGCTGCACAAATAGGCCCTTACATGGGCTGCTTGGGGAAAAGAGTTTCTACATAGGAGTGAGACATTACTGTCTCCATAAGAAAATGGCAAGTCTTCTTTCCTTTGAGTGTGGTGGGAGCTTAGCCTCCAGGTTTGCTAATTTGTGAATGACTGTTCTAATTTAGGTCATGGATTTTGCTTTCATTTTCATGATCAGTTTGAGTCTTCAAAAATTTGGCAATTACAAACTTGTGGGTGTGGAAATGTATTTTCCATATTTTCATGTTTTATGATTAATGTCATAAAAGCAAGTGAATGAAAGTGTTAGTCACTCAGTCATGTCCGACTTTGCCACCCCATGGACTGTAGCTGGCCAGGCTCCTCTGTCCACGGAATTCTTCGGGCGAGAATACTGGAGTAGGTAGCCGTTCCCTTCTCCAGGGCCATAAAAGCAAACACACAGCCAATTTTCTGGGCATAACAATTTAGCACCTTGTTCCTGCCCATCAGGAGTTTACAGCTATGCGAAGCCAAAGCTGAGGGAAGAGGAGGAGCCGCCGACACGGACACCTTCATGTGTGGCAGGAAAGAGAAAGGCAGAGAAACTGTCAGCAAACTTGGAGCTTGAGCTTCCAAGTAAAGTGGGCATGAAAAAGCAAAGGTGGACTGCACATGTGGATGAAGGGAATGCGATGAGGAAACACCTGGAGACGGGAGGCAGGTGGCCTTCTTAGGGGGCTGGAAGGAGACTCCATCGTTTGGGTGGAAGGTGGAGATGGAGGTCATTGAGGTTGGAGGGGGAGACTGAGTCCAGATGGTCAGAGGTGAACCTGGTGAGAAAAGGATCTCATTGAGAGAATGGAAGGTCCTTCTTTTCTTTGAAAAGTGCTCCAGATACTAAGCACGTAACAGGCATTTTACTCTCAGTTATCCTGTGTCTACCCTGGTGGCTCAGGTGGTAAAAAAAAAATCTGACTGCAATGCCGGAGACCTGGGTTCAATCCCTGAGTTGGGAAGATCCTCTGGAAGACAGTATGGCAACCCACACCAGCATTCTTGCCTGGAGAATTCCCCATGGACAGAAGGGCCTGGTGGGCTACGGTCCATGGGGTCGCAAGGAGTTGGACATGACTGAGCGACTAAGCACATATGCACATCCTGTAAGTAGATACTGTTTTCATCCTCATCTTACAGGTGAGGAGCTTTAATGCTCTGGAACATACACAGGTGCACTAACCATGTGTGTGTGTCCATGTTGCAAGTTGAAAATTCAGTTCAGCTCCCCCTCAGTCTGTACCCCTCGGCACTTTACAATGGGTCATTCACTCTATAGATGTCTAACAAAACATCATCTACACTGTGGAACTAATCTTTCTTTTCTCTGTAGGGACAACAGTACAGGAAAAGTGTTCTAGGATACGTAGGTAAACTGAGCAAGTTTCTTTCCCAGGATAAGTTTGCAGTTGGAGAGTTCACCTTTGAAAGGAAAAGGAATTTATAACAGTCATTCTAAAAATGTCCAGATGGTGGCGCTACTCCCTCAGTGATCCCACACCCTTTTCTATTCCTTTTAGATGGGTTTTGATGAGAAGAAAATTCAGGAAACCTTAAGATTCACATATTTTCTAATCTGTGGTTTTTATCAGGACTCATTATTTTTCAAGACTAGATTTCATTAGGTAATATAAATCAAGGTAAGTTGAGAACTTAACACAATTAAACTTCTGTTTTCTATAACATTCAGCTAGCTGTTTAGAACTTCTCTGAATCAATTTTTACAAGTGAGAAAACCAATCACAGTTAGGATGAATTTCCTCTTATTGGAAATGGAGTGGAATACAGAACAAAATTATGTTCTAATGTAAGAACAGTACCAAATAAATATAAAGAGGAGAGGATTTTAATACCTTCAGCCTAAGTATAAAGTAAATTCTAATGTTCTACAATTAGGTGAAAACCTTTCTTGACAAAATGAATACTTTCTCTTCAGATGCACAGCCACAGACATCATCAAGAGGTTTTTTCTTTGTTTTCAGCTTTATCTGCCCCCCACCCCCACCCCAACCAAAAGCCTTTGAAGTGGCTATTTTGTATTTGTTGTATTAGTGGAATGGCCTGATTTTGGCCCCTGTACAGGCATCCAGGCCAAATGGCTAAATGTTGATGTTTTTGTATCACCCCCTTCTGAGGATTGTGTCTCTCCTTTGTTTTATTAGCAGTACTAAAGCCAGCAGACCCGCGGCCCTGGAGAAGGAGAATTGCATTATTTATTCTCTTGGAAGTAGCTTTAAAGCATTACTTTCCTCCCCAAACAATGTTTTCTAAACATTCTCTCTGATTACACAAAATTTTTAGTCTGTCCAGCTAAACCATATATTTTAAGAGACATTTTCAAACAAGTGTGTTCAGGAACTCAAGTGTTCAGGGACAAAATGCAGCCGTCTGTGCCGCGTCTAGAAGTTAAGTTGCCTCCTGATAGATATACAGCGTGTGTAACTGCAGGCTTGGGAGGTCTGTTCATATCTGTGGGAGTTAACAGCATAAATTCCAAGGGAATTCAGAGAACAGACACTTAAAATAACACCAGTAAAGTCACACTAACTGCAGCATACTCAACACAGCCTGTTTAATGTGGTGTGATTTTTATTAGGTAACGTGTGGTATCTTTAAGCCACAAAACAAAAACAACTAAATAGGCAGAACTTGGGATAATCCCTTTCTAAACAGTTAATGAGAAACAAAGTGGAGAAAACCACTCATCTGAACCGGGTAACAAAGAGATTTTGTGTAGGTTTTCTCCAGCCACGTTCTGTGTTCGGATAACTGATATCAGCAGTCAGGTTTCTGAAATTCATCACCCATAACTTTGAGCTGCCATGCTCTCTCTTCACAGTCACTGTGATCGCAGCTCATGCCAGCGGGACATTTTCTCTTTGCTGGAATCCCCCAGTGGCGCCCTGGGGATAGTTTGTGTTTCTTGGTAAAGGTTATCTTTATTTACCCATGTCGTGGGTCAGCAGAAGAAAGCTCAATGCATTAAAATGTCATGGGGCCATCGACTTTCGTGTCTTGATGTGGATCTTGTTCAAATCAGAAGTTCAACAGCTGTTAGGCTTTTGGTGGAAATGGGGATGGGCTTGGTGGGTTATTTTGTACTCACTGTATCAGGAGAAAATTAAACACAAAACAGGGTTTTATTAACCAAGCAGAGAAATCCAAAGTGGGTCTATGAGGAATATGTACAGATATTCTCCTTCTTTTTAAATTTTCTGTCTCTCTCCCATGCCCCTTCATTAAAAGTGATTAGGTATCCTGAAAACTTCCTTTTATTTATCAGTGAGTATGTAAAACTTTTCCACTCTTAATATTCTTCATCAGAACCATTTAGCCCAATGTCCTTTCTAGAATAAACCCTTACAAACCTACCCCCCATGAAGTCTGTAAACTTAGGACACGGAGGTTTGAACAAAAAAAAATATAGTTAACTCTGCTTCAATTATTGAAGGAGATTCCTATTTAATAATGAAGGAGACTCTAAGAAATAGATATATATTTGTAGATACTTTGATAGAAGTAAAACACAGCATTTTGTATTCTAGAAAAAGTGTTTTTTTTTCCCTTTTGGGAAAGCACTTTTTTAGTAGACAGAGAAGCACCATTTATTCTACTTTTCTAGCATCCAGTTAATATACTTTATTCATGAGTGGAAAGAAGTAATTATTAATGACTCCATTGTGAATGGCCAGAGTGGCAGCCACGTTTATTCTTAATGTATTGAATGGAATCCACAATTAGTGAGGTGATCATTTTACCCTTTCAAAAGTAATCATGGTAACCTGGAATACAGTAATTGCTTAGTATGACTTATCTAAAAATGCAACAATGAATTAACTACTAATTATAAAAGATATTCACCACCCCAAAGCACAAAATTAGTGATGTCTCAAGCCCCTTCTCTGTTGCATGCCCTTCATCTCTTAATATCTGCTGTTTTTTTCTTATAGCTTTCGCTAAGTAACTAGGGGTGGTCATCAGACAATAAATTGTTTGATATCTCTTTCAGTTTCCTTCAAGATGGAGTGCAGCCTGCCCCTGAGAAATTTAAAACACTGTTTTTTGTTGCGGCTTAAATTGCCTCCTGTCTTTTTTTCCTCCTGGGTAGCTATGGTTTACTATTATCATAATAGTAAGAACAAAATGAGATGGTCCAGAGAATATGCCATTTAAAAATATATTTCACCACCCTAATTCCCTTTTGAAATAATGTTTCTGTTAGTGATTAAGTAAGGAGTTTGAGTGAGTGTCATACTGTCTATAAATAAACTTGAGAACATGCATTATAAAGAGCCATATTTTTACAATCTCATCTCCACTAAACAAAACAATATTTTCTGGCACCTGTACACTCAGTGTTGCATGTAGTTCTTATTATGGAATTTCCTTTCTCCTTTTGAGATTGAAGATAATTACTGAATGTGATAGAAACTTTATAGCCATTAAAAATAGAACAGAAAAATGTTACCAGACGGCAAGTTGTTCAAAATAAATATGAAACAGGACTTGAGTCCTGTTTCAAACACCGGTTGGCCCCGTTAAGTTCCAAAAGGATGTAGGTTTCATTTCTTGCCTCTTGATTTAAAAGAAGAATTCTTTCAAGAGGTTAGAAAAATGTTTATCAAATTATTGCATAGATTTTAATTTAGTAGAAAATCTGGCTATATATAATTGCTTTTTTGGTATGTTTAAAATGACTGAATATTAGAATTTTCAAATAGTTTAACCTGTAGTTGTCCTTTTCCAATCAGCTTTGGCAGTGCTATACTGAGATTTGGATTGGTTTAAGTAGATGGAATAGCATCCAGAAATATAATGGTGAAAACAATAATACATGGGTGCCCTCTGAACTTCCCTATTCACCAAGACTTACTGCCTTCTTTATTATGGGGCAAGAAGAACGAGACTGGAAATGAAATCAGACACATAGGAGTATCTGTGGGTGCTTCTTCCACTAAGTTTGCTAGGGCTTTCAACATATCTTTTCTATGTTTATTATCTGGTTTGTGGGGATGGTAACATACATGTATACAGATTTCCAATCGCACAATGTCGTTTACATTAATTATATGTAATTTTCTGTGTGTGCACTGCACTCAGTTCCTCAGTTCAGCCGCTCAGTCGTGTCTGACTCTTTGCAACCCCATGGATCGCAGCACACCAGGCCTCCCTGTCCATCACCACCTCCCGGAGTTCACTCAAACTTATGTCCATTGAGTTGGTGATGCCATCCAGCCATCTCATCCTCTGTCGTCTCCTTCTCCTCCTGACCCCAATCCCTCCCAGCATCAGAGTCTTTTCCAATGAGTCAACTCTTTGCATGAGGTGCCCAAAGTATTGGAGTTTCAGCTTTAGCATCAGTCCTTCCAATGAATACACAGGACTGATTTCCTTTAGAATGGACTGGTTGGATCTCCTTGCAGTCCAGGGGACTCTCAAGAGTTTCTCAGTAGTGTCCAGCTCTTTGCGACCCATGGACTGTAGCCAGCCAGGCTCCTCTGTTCACGTGGATTCTCCAGGCAAGAATACTGGAGTGGGTTGCTGTGTCCCCTCCAGGGGATCTTACCAACCCAGGGATTGAACCAGATCTTCTGCACTGAGGGCTGATTCTTTACCATCTGAGCCTCCTTGAGGGGGAAACTCCTGATCCTTTTTCTTTAAAGTTACCAAAAATGTTTAGATCCTTAAAAAAAAAAAGAAGTGGAAGCATATGGCAAATCTGCTGAGATCATTTGCAATTTAAATCTGAATTAGATCAGCTTTGTTTCCAAATTCATCCTCTTACAGCTCAGAAATAAGGTCTTTCTTTAAGATTTTATAATAACTTTGCCTTTATTGTATCTTATTATTTTGTTTTACTAGCCTAAATATGGAGTGATAGTCACAGCCTCCTTTGTGGGATTCTTGTGGTTAGTTTCAAAATTGCTCTATGAAAATAGGGCCCAGCTCCTTTAGAATGTAAATTGTGTTCCTTTTCCCCAGAGTCAAGGATCCTGTCTATTAAGTTTCACATTCATTGAAAATACCAGGCAGGCTCTATTTCACCAAAAATGACAATGCTTTTCTGCTTTTTGTAGCTAGCTGTTTTGTTTAAAATTTTTACTGGAGTATAGTTGCTTTATAAGAGACTTCCCTGATGACTCAGATGGTTAAAAATCTTCCTGTAATGCAAGAGACCCGGGTTCGATCCCTGGCTTGGGAAGATCCCTTAGAGAAGTTGTTTACAATGTTGTGCTGGTTGTTATCTAGTATGGGAACCCTTTTATGTGTAACTGCTCTTAATATTCTGTAAAAACACTTTGGGAAGATTTCAAGATGTTGTATAACTGCCAAGGATTCTAGATGGTATTCAGTATAGAGTGTGGGTGACCCTGTCTAACTGGTCCAATTTCTGTGCTGTTGAAGGTAAATAAGAACAACAGTGCTCTTTCCAAATAGGGGTATTTACCACTGGGTGAAGTTAGTGGCCTAAAACTGGTCGAGGAGACAGCAATTAGACGTTTTAGGCAATGGGGACAGCAACAAACAGGGAGACGGGAGGCGGTGCTTGCCCCTGCGCTCAGCGGACGTGCTCAGAGTGGAGACAAATTTCCTTTCGACTTCATGCTGCCTGTTGCCACTGCCTCTTCCAGACACATGACTCCCATCAAGGAACTGGGTAAGGTAGGAGTGTGGAAGCCTCACAGGAACAACTCTACCACCTCCCAGCTCAGATCTCTGCTTCCTAAATCTGGTTGTCAGAGTACAACTGTGCAGCTGGGGGACAGTTTATAAAGTTGGCATTAATTGGCAAGTGTGTTCCTGAGAACACTGGATCTGATTTTGCCTGAAGATAAAGCTTGAAGGTTGCCCACTGATGGTGGAAGTTGTCCCCATGAGGCTGTAAAACTGAAAATGGCCCCGGGGGTTTTGCCGAGTAAGGATAGAAGGAGGAGGTCCTTGGAAAAAGAAAGGCCTGAGAGTGAGGCGTGGGATGGCGGGGTGCTTTTTGACTAATTACAGTGGCTTTCCAAAAAAACGTTAGCATTTATCTTACTGCGACATTTGCCTCACTGAAGCTGAGCTGTTTTCCTCACTTTTCAATGAGATATTGAGGGAGCTCTGAACTCTGTGGCAAATGTTAACTTTTTAATGAAAACCCTTGCACGCTGTGTCCCAGAGGCAGGGCCTTTGTGGGACTGAGAAGTAAGCTAAACGAACCGCTGCTCAAAATTCCAGGAGGTTAATAGGCAAATCAACCTAGAAATGGAGAAAACAGCTGTAGCTCTTCTCTTTGCCTGCTTTTCTTACAATTCAAGGCATCTGGGCACCATCTCAGTGCACAAATATCCCATTTTTCAACTTCTGGGGTTTTTTTGGCTAAAGGATCCATTTGTTTTTTATTATTATTAATGGCATCCTCTATTTGACAGGCTCCAGACAGTCTTGCCAGCTCAGGTCACCGAGGTGGGCTGGGAAGGTAGGAACTGTAGCTTGATCCCTTGCCTGACTGAAGCAGAAAGGTCACGTTGCCTCTTCTTCCTGCTTCCTGTCGCCAGTCCTCTCATGGGGAGGGAACATGGTGGGGATGAAAAGTCCTAGACCCGCACAACTTGAGCTGACAAATAACTTCAGGTGGTCTAACCCATGGATCCTCAGCCTTGGCTACAGACCAGAATCACCTTGGCAGTGGCCGGTGGTGGTGGGGCATTGGAAAAACTAATACTGAGTCTGTTCCACCCCCACCCCAGAGGTTCTGATTTAATTAATTGGGGGTGCAGCCTGGGCATGGGGATTTTAAAGAGCTCCCCAGAGGATTTTAACATGCAGCAAAGATTGGAGAACCCACTGGTCTAACCCAAACTGAATTCTGCAGTTCTACATGATGGTAATAGATATCGCCCTCTCCTGAACAGCCACTGACCACTCTCTCCCACACCTGCCCCCACCATTCTTCACTGACCCTTACTCCAAAATACAGCCCAAATGGTTCAATGACCATTGGGACTAACCAGGTTAAACGTGGTTTTGCTTTATAATAAGATTTCTCAGAACTGAATATAATCCTCTGGAGGGTTCAGGGGGCAGATCTTCCCACATCTACTGGACCCCTAATTTCATGCTAGGACTCAGGGAACTAGGGAGCCAGTGACCTATAGACCCTCCTTCCTTGGGAAATACTGCCTCTGATCTAAGAAAGAAGCCCCAAACAGATGGGTTCACTTCTTTAGTGTGTACTTAATGTATTTGACACTCCCAGCGGATCACTTTTAACACCTCTGTCTTCTATACAACAAAATTATTTTTAGTAATAAATGTGTAATCGGTAATCACTATTTGGGGAGGTTTTTTAGTTGTAAAACAGTTTAATATTTTTAAAGGATACATTTTGATGGAAAAACATGATTCAAGTTCCATTAAGTATTCCATGAACGAATGAAAATTTGCATTTGTCCAACAAAAATTTTACATCTCACCATGTGTGCTGTTTCCCTCTTGTCAGTTTTAAACAAGTAAAATCTCCAAGTAGTCACACAGAAAGACACAACTGAAGTAACTCAAGTTCTGGGTTTTGTTTTTACAATCACTTGCTGTTATTGTTTATTCCAAATCTACTGTTTGGGAGTCTATTACATCCTGAGGCTGAAGATGCAGACTGAGCTCAAAGCAAACTTTAGTGATTCCCAATCATTACAAACTGATTCTGGAAACCAAATGTATATAGTTGAGTCCATGCTTATTGGAGCCCAGCTTAAAAACTGGGGGTTTTTAAATTAATTTCTGTGTAGCATACAATGTTATTAAAAGACAAGTAATAGGAATGTGCTCGTTTGAAGTATATATGTGTGTGTGTGTTTGGTTAATTGATTAGAATCAATTGCTTAGATCTTAGACCAATAAAAGATTGAAGGGCAGGAGGAGGATTTTATCACTGACACTGTTGAGCATGGATGAATCATGATAATAAAAGGCAAACTGGCTTTAGTCAGTTTTGCTCTTATTTAAAATTCTCTACAGACAATGCACCCCCCTTTTCCTTACCCCCAGGGCAGACCATTCCCACCACCTCATCCTGGTACATCATTCTCTGTATCCATGGTCACTAAATCTAAGCACGGAAGGTAGAACAAAACCCAGGTCTCCTAATTCCCATATCAGTACTTTTCTGTGCCTAATGTGTTGAGAAAAATACATTTGTCTCTACAAAGGTTTTAGAAACATTAGATGAAACCTCCAAACTACCCTATAATGAACAATAATAGCAACACAATCTGAAATGTAAGAGTCAGCCAAAATGTCTATTAGTCCATTTGGTTCTGTTTGTACCGAGTTTCAAATCATTTCAGCTCATGGGTTTGGGTGACATGTGTCCCTTTAGAAAATAGAGATTGCTTTAGCTTTAATAAGAAGAAAATTGTTATTTCATTTTATTAACAGGAAGCTTGTATCATACTGAAAAAATTCATTGTGTTCAGCTTGAATATTGTATTCATTATGTTTCTTAATCTGTGTGATTACTACCTGTGTAATTTGATGTCTGGCATCTGCTATCAGAATTCTTTTAGTCCATTATATTTCCCATCTTTTTTTGGTAATGGAGGATAAGATTAGGACATGGAAAATTGCAGCAGACTGCCTAAGGGGAATTGCAACCAGCCGGCAGCTGGATAGAGCAGGAAAAGATGCGAAGTTACATAAAGAACTAGAGAAAGGTGGCCTCTAGTTCTGCAGCCTGCTGGCACATCACTGAGGAAGAAATGAAATTGGCCAGTTTTCCAATGTGGTGGTTGGCCATTCCTGAATTATTCCCAGTAACTCAGGCTGGCATTATCCACTGAGCAAAATTATTAGGGTAAAATATGTTGGGGCGGGATGTAAGTGTGTAGTATACACTTACAGATTGTTGAATAGAGTAGCAGAGGTAAGAAGTGGGGATGGGAGCCAAACTAACAAACTTATACCAAATTATGGTTAGATAGATATGAGATGCACAAGTCACAGACAAAAACAAAAAGAAACCAATCATCCTTTTCTTTTTTCTGCATTCTAACTATAAGCAACTATTTCATGTAACAGATAATACGAGTCAGGTGGTTTAGCATCAAGGCAAGAGAATGAGCACTGACATCAGATATACCTAAGTGTGGATCCTTTTTCTGATCCATACAGCAAATTAAAACTCTTGTTTCCCTTGTTTGAAGAGGGGACTACTTTATCAGTTCAGTCGCTCCGGCATGTTTGACTCTTTGTGACCCCATGGACTGCAGCACGCCAGGCTTCCCTGTCCATCATCAACTCCTGGAGCTTGCTCAAACTCATGTCCATTGAGTTGGTG
>SJYC01119282.1:0-12971 GCA_006408675.1 Madoqua kirkii
GTCTTGTTATTAAATTGTACCATATTAAATCATATATGGTTATGTAGCAAGTCCAATCAGACCATGGCTCATAGTCTCAAAAATCAGTTAGAATAATTTAATGTTTATGGGCTTCCCTGGTGGCTCAGTTGGCAAAGAATCTGCCTGCAATCCAGGAGACCCAGGTTTGATCCCTGTGTCAGGAAGATCCAATGTAGAAGGGAGTGGCAACCCACTCCATTATTCTTGCCTGGAAAATCCCATGGACAGAGAAGCCTGGTGGGCTACAGTCCACGAAGTCACAAGAGTAGGACACAACTTAGCAATTAAACCACCATTTAATGTTTATACTCTAGAGGCAAATCAGACATTAATTTCAAATTTACTTGCCATTGCATTGCCTCATCTACGTTTAGATAGAAATTTTCAAAAATTTCCTGACCAGAATGGCAATCTGGTCAGTGTGCAGCCTCTTGAATTATCCATGCATGTGTGCTAAGTCACTTCAGTCATGTCTGACTCATTATGACTCTATAGACTGTAGCCCACCAGGCCCCTCTGTCCATGGGATTCTCTAGGCAAGAATACTGGAGTGGGTTGCAGACCTGGATTTAGACCTCAGTTTTCCTTTTCCCATCTATGTGCCCCAGGAAATTTCCTTACATGTCTTTGAGCCTCATATTCCTCCCTTTTTCCCACCCCCCGCCCTGTACCATGGGGGAGAGTAATGGCACGTACATTGTAGTGTTATTAGAAGGGAAAAAGAAGTTAATGCATGGAGATTGCCTGGTGCAAATTTATCTATCATTTTAGCACCTTTGTGTGGCTTTATGTAAGTTTATGTTCTTGTTTTATTGATGAGGCCTGGTTTATCCCCTAGGGGTAGGTGTACAGTTTCCGTTCCACCCTCAGTTTAATTTGGTTCTTGAAATCTCAGTAGTCCTGGCATTGCTGGCATCGGTAGGAACACCTTGTCTCCTCTTCCCCATTTTCCATTTCCTACTCTCCCTACCCATTGTCCTTGTGTCCTCCTTTACCCTCCTATTTGCCCTCTCTCTCTCCACAACTTGAATACTGCTTTCCATGAGATCCAAGATTCATAACAAATGTTGAGAAAAACAGAGACCGTTACTTCTCCTCCACATCAAGGTCAGACCCTCACTCTCCACCCCTATGACAACTTGAACCCCTGTGGAGCCAAACCTGGGAGCACTGAGGGGTCCAGTTCTGGCCTTCTCTCTGTTTAGGGCCATCGGGTGCAACAGAAGCCCACGCAGGGGAGCTTTGGGCAGGCGCAAGGAGCTTTTTCTCTCTGACCCTCACTGGGAGACCCCTGAGCAGTAGCATGGTGGCCAAGCCTCTGCACGTGGCCATGCTTTGAACTCCCACTTCCTTCCCTCCTGCAGAAGAGGATGGGGGAAGGTGAACACATTCATGCTTTCTGAGCAGACTTCCTTTCTGTAAGATTGCAAATCATCAACCTTGTGGCCCTTTCCCTCGCCTACAGCCTTCTCCCCAACCAGGGCCACTCTCTGCCTAAGGAATGGGCCAAATTGAAGGTTTAGAGAAGTCAGAGAGGATTGGATATGAGCATTTACCAGCAGTGTGACTCTGAACAGCCTCTGCAAGCTCTCTGGGTCTCAGTTTCCTCAGCTACTAAGTGGAGATAACAATGCCACATATTTTGTAGAGCCATTTAGAGAATTAAATGAACGGTGCCTAGATACACAGAAGGAACTCAGTAAATGCAAGCAGCCTTTCTTTCCATTCTGTGCTGTCTATATTATATATATTTTTTAACACATTAGTATTTTTAAGGTTAGTTTGTGTCTTATAATCAATAAGGCTCTACTTTGGGCCCTCACTGCTGTGGACCACAGCAACCATAGCCCAATTGTCTGCCTTTTCCTCACTGGCCCTGCTTAATGTTTCCCATGAAAGCTATTAAAATGTGCAGCAAGTTTTGTTGCTCTCCTCAAATTCCTGCTGGCTGATAAAAGTTTCTCCAGTTATGCTTCTTAGGACACAATAGCTCTGTGAACAGGATTTCAGTGGGAAAAGAAATAGCATGGAGAGTTTTATGATGAAATTTACTAATATCTATAAAACTGCAACATTAAGTGTGTTTAGTTATTATTATGTAATTATTTACCTTTAAGAAATGTACATGTTCAAGAGTGCACATTCCAGAGATTCGATCTGAGCCTGGATACCTAGGCAGCATTTGCCCACTAAAACTGTATTGGATATTGTCTATATGATATATATGCACATAGATTTAGTATGCGGCTTATCTTAAACATCAATGTATACTTGTGATATTGTCTAGCAAATACTATATATGAAAGCTGTCTAATAAAACTTTCTGGGATGATAGAAATTTTCTATGTCTACCCTGTCCAATAAACTAACCATTAGCTCCAGGTGGCTCTTGATCTTTTCAAATATGGCTAGTGCAACTGAGAAACTAAATTTTATAATTTACTTGATTTTAATTTAAATTTAGACAGTGCCATGTGGCAAGTGAGTGCTGTATTGGATAGCACAGCTGCACGTGGACTGCGTGAATCCACATTTGTTCTTTTCTTGCCACAGGCTGATTTTGCTGGGTAGTCATTGTTTTCCATTTCCTTTAGTCAAGGCTGATATTCTCTTGGCAAGGAATTTCATCTTATGCTACCTCTGCTTTGCTTTAGTCATATCAAAATCTTTCTTGTTATTCATATATATTCTGCTCTTTCTTTTCTTGTTACTTGGCTCACTTTCCTTGCTGTCTTTTCCTCTTCTCCTACTCATTCTCGAGATTCAGCTCAGGTCTCTAAGTTGTCTGCCATCAATACTTCTATTTTTTGCTGTGTATATCCCCAGATCTTACCAGAATTCCTTTTTAGTTCCACTGATAACATGATAATCTATCTAGGGAAAGTGTATTTTCTGTGGTATTTACAATGTATGAACAACAGAGTATTAGAAATTGTGACAGTTCTCTTCCTCTGCCATTTCTCCTTAGAGCCTCAGAGCAGAAGGGGTGTGGCATATGCAACATATTAGTTGTCTATTGGCATGTAACAAATTATCCTAAAACTTTGCAGGTTAAAACAACAAACCTTTATGATCTCAGTGTCGGTGGGTCAGGAATTTGGGAGCAGGTTAGCTGGTTCTAGTTCGCAATTCCCACGAGGCTGCAGTCAGGCTCTCGCCTGTCATCTGAAGGTTCAGCTGGGGAAGGATCCAGGTCCAAGCTCATTTCTGTGATTGTTGGGTGGTCTCAGCTTCTCACTGACTACTGAGAAGAGAACTCAGTTCTTTGCCATCGGGCCTCTCAGTAGGCTGCCTGATTGTCTCACAAGCTGCTGCGTAGCTTTACTTAGAGCAAGTGATTTGAGACAGAGGAGGGGTGGTGGAGGGAGATGGAAGCCTCATTATTTATGTCTCAGAAGTGACATACCACCCCTTTTGCCGTATCTATCGGCCACACTAGCCAACCCCAGTACAGTGTAAGAGGGGCTGCACACAAGTATGAATACCAAGAGGTGGGGATTGGGAGCTAGGTCCATCCACATTAATGGCACTGTTGCGCTTCAGGGTCTCTGGACCACTGTAATAATGCTGGAATCAATGAGTGAGAATGTTACCTAATATGTCCTCAGATGTCAGACCCTCGGCAACCAGCTCTGTTACAGGACCTTCTCGAGCATGAACGCAGATGAGAAAATCCACAAGCAGAGTTTGGCTTGGAACCTCTCTCTTAACTTCAGGCCAGCTTTGTCAGCAGATGCCCCTTGCCCAGGCAGTATAACCCCTCTCGGGCTCCCCCTTGGCCAAGTCAACCCTCTAGCATCCTCATTTGTAAAATGGGCATGCCAATACTTCCCTCGTTACCCAACGGAGCTGGTGTGGACCCAAGGAGAGAATTTAGTGGAAGTGCCCTGTACTCCACCCAACATCCGACATGTATGGTAAACCCTTGGTGGGCCCCACACCCTCGTTTCTGAAGACCACCGCTCAGCCCTCCTCCTCCTCACACCTGCTTTCCCACCATCACGTTGCTCTCTACAGGGCCACACAGCGCTTCTATTTCAACAAGTCCGAAGACCAGCTGTTTTCTTTTGGTATCCTTTTATTGCAGCTAAACTTCCAAGGGCTGCGGGGGAACGCTGCTGAAAACACCACAGGCCCTGGGCCTCACTTCAAAGCAGCTTTCATCATTCTTCACACGCCATTTTCAGGACCCTTGTCTGTTCTCTCCCGGGAACCAGATTCCCCTGGAGATTTTCCTCAGTGATATCACTATTTACAGAACTCTGGCCTTGGACATCATGTTTATATCTGATTTGTACATGTCCACATGGCCCATAAAGTTTATAAGGGGGTTAGAGAGCTTTTCCTAGTTCATAAATCTTTCCCCACAGACTCCCTCTAGGAGTGGGGAAGAAGGAGGCAGGAACAAGAGAGGAAGGGGGCATGAGATTGAAGGAAGAGAAGGGTCAGAAGCATGAAGCTGCTTTCCTTGAACTTCTCCCCATCATTTCCTTCCTTCCAGAGGGGCCTCTGTGAGGGCCTGAAAGCTGACTGCATGAGCAGATCAAGTAAATCTCCCTTTCACCACCTGTGAGATGGAGATAATAGGAGTGCCTATTCATGAGGCTACTCTGAGGATTACACGAGGAACATGAAGCATTTGGCATGGGCCTTAGAAGAAGAGCAAGAATGCAATGCATTTTAACTGGAAGAAGTGACGAGACTCCTGTGCTATCCATCCACTGCCTGGTCTCTGTCCCCCAGGCATCCCAGAGTCATCACCTAGCTGACTCTTAACTTGTTCTCACTCTGAAAAAACTGGCTGCTCAGAACTTCTTCCTGTCATGGGCCATCTGACACCCCCAAACCCCCAATAAGCATTGGCATAAAAATAACTCATACTAGGCATAGTTTCTGCATCTTTGAGGCTGAGATTTTCCCCAAGTCAAAGTAGATAACATTACTGGCTATAACTCTGTGAATGGCTATGTGAACATTTCTGAAATTTACTCTTCCTCAACTCCTACCTTGTTTAAAAGGAGATGCCTGCAGGCCAGAGGAGGTACTCTGGAAGAATAATAGATCAATAATAATTCACCCCTGGTCACACAAATTCCCTTGGCAGTTGCAACCCACTGGGGTTCAGAAAAGTTATTAGAGCATTGTGTCTACTGAGGCAAGGCAAAGGAGAGAAAATTAGGAGAGTATTTTTTGAATTGCCTTCAAATATCAAAATAGGTAACTTGGAGTAGATTCCTGAATTATCTACAATTGTCTTGAGGGTGTTCTTGTCTCTGAAATCCAAATACCATCCCCCAAATTGCCACTGTCCTCCATAATGAAGCAAAAGTGATCTTTTATAAATCCAAGTCTTGAGAAGCCAATACCCTGTTTATAAGCCCTCAGTGACCTCTCCTTCCTCCCAAGTTGAAAATAGAACAGCTGAATACGACCTTCCTGCTCTGATGGGGCTATGGCCCCCTTCCCTGGCCCATTGCACAACTCATACGAGTTCCTCCCCATTTCCAAGCTTCACATGCCCTTCATTCCGTCTGCAAGGCCATGTCCTTCCTCCCTTGTCTAGTTAACTCCTACTCATCCTGCAGATCTTATCTCAAAGACTGCTTGTTCTGAGAAGCCTCCTTGACACTATCCCAGTTCACTTAGACCATGTAGGGGTTGTTAGTCGTAAGCTGCATCCAACATGGCAATGTTTTCCACGTTGCTCTGACATGGTCCACTGTGTATTTATTAGTATGGTGCTTGTGTCTCCTGCCAGAGTGTGTGTTTGCTGAAAATAGGGGTTTTGTCTGTTTTTTTCCCACCCTCTAAGCTCCTTGAACAGTGCCTAGAACCAACTGGGTGCTTAATAAGCACTTGGTCCATGAATGTCTGAGTTCCAGAGTTGGCAGATAGTCACCCATTTCTCCATCTTGCAAGACCTTGATAAGTAGAATGTGACTCACATCAAGGTACTGTCTGATGGATCCAGAAAGCCCCTAGATTGCCTGGAAATAACTGAATCAGAGCATTTTAGAAATAGAAAAGAAGTGGGAATTTTATTAGTCCAGTCCTTCATTTTATAGATGAGGAAACTAATGAGCAACAAGGTTAAGGGCACTCAACTATTAAATTACAGAGTTGAGGCTTGGATACAGTCCTCAGAATCCCTGCCATCTACACTTCTCATTAAGCTATTAATTGTAGATCCCCAAAATGCCAGATAAAGGTGTAATTCAGATATATTTGTAACGTTAAATGGTCGAGGCCACCCTCCCCTGGCCCCTCTCCCTCATCTTCACATGGCCAGTTCCTGTCCCTTCCTAAGAAGATATAAACCTTCCTTACATTATCACTCTCCCAGTTCTGATACCAAGGAGGGCCCTCCCTTTGAACTCTGTGTTGCCATGGCAACTTCTCCTTTACAAATATCAAGATCACTGCCCACAATTGCCTATGCTGGCGTGGATGGCTGCCAAACAAATCATAGGCGATTTTTTTTTTTTTTTTTTTTGAGTCAAGAGGGCCGAAAGCCTCAGATCAAGTTCAAATTATTTGGAGGATGTGTGTGTCAAGGACACTTAGCATCAGTTCTGATGGAAGGCAGATAAAAGCTTGATTTAGGACAAGGGTAGGGGAGGCACAGGACAGCTCAGCCTCAGAGCTTGGAGAGCTCTTCCAGAAGCTCTTTGATGTGAAGGAGATGTTGGAAGTTGTGTAATTCTTGCAGGCGGCCCAGACACAAAGGCTGCTCAAACAATGCAGAGAGGCCAAATATGCCGAGAGAGCTTGTTCTGTCCTTTATTTTCCCCTCTACTCCATCTCCCCTTCATCCTTCTCAAGAACCCCAGATCCAGCATGCAGGTTTTGTCCCAAGGAGAGAGACATTAATGCCACAGGAGTACATTTACAAGGCTATTGGACTTGGATGTAATTGGAGCTGCAAGGGGTTCTGTATATTAAGAGTTGTGGTCAACACGGTTATAGCAACTAGTCTAGGGGTAACCTAAGGCAAGTTCTGATTGCTTGGGATGGAGATCTCCCATCTCATGAGAGAGAAACAAATGCCTTACAAATTGGTCACATCCCATTTAGCTCATATTAATTTACATCACCGACCCCCAGGGCTAACAGGCAGCATTTTTCTTCCTTTTGTTTCTCCTCTCCATCCCCCAAGTGACTTCCTCTTTTCTTTTCTCTTTCATCCAGTAGTGTCCGCCTGACTGTTTCTAGTTGCTCAAGTTTTATTTTCTTATTTAACTGTTGTGCCTGCCAGCCCCCAGATCTTTCAGGATGTAAAAACCCATGCTATATATGCCCCCTCATAGCCTGCTTTCCATCAGCTTTGCCTAAATCAAGTTGCTGGATCAGTCCCGTGTGTTAGTAGTATAATAACTTTCCTGAGCAGGACAAAATTGGTGCAGAGAGTGTTGCCTTTTCTGCTTCAAAGGCTTGAGAGATTCCTTTAACCACAAAAATGAGAATAGAACGTAATGGATATACGAGGGTCCCACGATGGCAATCTCGCTGCTGGAAATGTTCATGAATTACCTGTAATTTACCTCAAAATGTACCATATGTTGGACTGCAAGATGCACTTTTCCTTTTTTACTTAAATGGACTGCTATTCAGAACACTTTTTTTCCCCCTTGACATGGGAATAGATGTGGGGAATAGACTTGGAGGAAGGGCCCCACAGAAGTTTCACAAATGAAAGTGGGCACATGGTATCATGCAAATGTTTTGTACAAGAGAAAGAAAATGGAATTAGGTGCATTCCTCCCACCCCTGCCCTTCGGAGACGGTAATGGCACCCCACTCCAGTACTCTTGCCTGGAAATCCCATGGACGGAGGGCCTGGTAGGCTACAGTAAATCCATGGGGTCGCTAAGAGTCGGACACAACTGAGCAACTTCGCTTTCATTTTTGACTTTCATGCATTGGAGAAGAAATGGCAACCCACTCCAGTGTTTTGCCTGGAGAATCTCAGGGGTGGGGGAGCCTGGTGGGCTGCCACCTATAGGGTTGCACAGAGTCGGACACGACTGAAGTAGCTTAGCAGCAGCAGCAGCCGCAGCACTGCCCCCCCTCCCCCCACCGGCCACCTTAATACACCATCAGTCCCACAGGGCCAGAATGGGAAGATTAAAGACACTTTTGGAGAGAGGAAGGCAATGAACCATCAATTCACCAGTTCCCTTCATGTATCTCATGCAAAGGGACGGAAATGACAGACCCTTCCATGGCTTGATTTATGCAGTCAGGAGATTTGAAGAGTGGCTCTGCCAAGACAGAGGGAAGCCCCATCACCTAGGATGCCCCTTGCTTTCTGCACTGTCCTGTACCAATCTGCCCTGCACCAATCTGCCCTGCACTCTCTCTTCCCTGTTTGTTATGATAGCTTATTACTATTTCTGTAAGTGTCAAACTTCCACTTCTTCAGATCGTTTGAATACCTCCAGAATCTCAGCTTCCAAATCCTCCTGAAATTGAACAGATGCAGACAGGGAAGAGACAACAATGGCAAACCTTATTTTCCACCCCCGAGCCACAGCCTTGTCGCTAGCCCTGCCACATCTGCGTTCTTTGAAGGGAAATGTCATAATGTTGCTAATCAATAGAAAGAGTGACAGGCCCATTTGTCAAGAATAAGCCAGCACTGCAGCTGTTGTCCTCCTCTGCGTCTTTCTCTTGGGCTTTGCGAAGGGAAGCCCAGGGAAGGGCCTGCTGTGTGTCTGGTGTAGCCCCCTTCTCTGATGGGGGACAGTAGGGAGCCTCTGGATGCGGGGGATGCTGTGACAGCTTGCTGATGCTCAGAACAGGCTGGGTCGCATGCAATGGCTAAGGGAACTGGGGAAGAAACATGGAGTTTCTAATAGTGGCGTGCAAACGGAACCAGACACCCTGCAAGAGGAGAGGATCTTCTATATCAGGAAGTCTATTGACCCTTAATCCAGGGAGTGCAGCTGTTTATGTGTTTCTCTGGAGTTGCAGATGTTTCTTGCTGGTCCACTGATCAGAGGAACAAGCAGGTCATCTCAAAGGAGAGAAGAGGGGGAGGAGGGATGCTCAGAACAGGCTGGGTCGCATGCAATGGCTAAGGGAACTGGGGAAGAAACATGGAGTTTCTAATAGTGGCGTGCAAACGGAACCAGACACCCTGCAAGAGGAGAGGATCTTCTATATCAGGAAGTCTATTGACCCTTAATCCAGGGAGTGCAGCTGTTTATGTGTTTCTCTGGAGTTGCAGATGTTTCTTGCTGGTCCACTGATCAGAGGAACAAGCAGGTCATCTCAAAGGAGAGAAGAGGGGGAGGAGGGTTGGGACTCCAACTTAATGATGATTTTCATCTTTGCTCTGGAGGAAAATGTAACCAGAGGCTAGGAAATGGTGGCCAGGCAGGCTGCAATCTCTGCCCCCCACACACCAGCTCCCCTGAGCTTATAGAAACCCGGACAGGCAGAGCTTGCCACAATAATCAGATCAGTCATGCGTGTGGCCTGGGTGTACATGGAGGTGACAGGACTGAAATGCCCCTTTCCACCCTACCAAAATATTTTTTAAATTAGGGAATTAATCTTGATCGACTCTTGTATCTCCAGCTTAGCTGACCCAGATTATTATTATGGCTTTTCATGCTTGAGGGGTAGTCCCCAAAACCACTAATTTTGTTTGATTGCTACAAGGGAGAAAATACTGATATTAATGAGGAAGCTCTTAAAGAAACACTGATAACTTTCAATTGGCACTTCTCCTGTTCCTTGCTCTTAAAGAGAGGTGATGCTCTAGAAAAATTTTTTCTAAAATTAGCCTCAGTTTTTGGCATTAGAAAGCAATTAATACCCAATTTAAAGACAAAGGTGGTATTGTTAGTGTATTGTCAGGTATGAATCTTTCAGAAAGATATGGAAGTAAAAATATGTCAGGAAATAAAATTTTGCAAAATAATAGTCCAGCCTTGAGGTCAGTGAATGAATATCCATATGTTTGCAGGATCCCAGATGCAAATGTTGGAGAAAGCAATGGCACCCTACTCCAGTACTTTTGCCTGGAAAATCCCATGGATGGAGGAGCCTGGAAGGCTGCAGTCCATGGGGTCGCTAAGAGTCGGACATGACTGAGCAACTTCACTTTCATTTTTGACTTTCAGGCATTGGAGAAGGAAATGGCAACCCACTCCAGTGTTCTTGCCTGGAGAATCCCAGGGATGGGGGAGCCTGGTGGGCTGCCGTCTATGGGGTTGCACAGAGTCGGACATGACTGAAGCAACTTAGCAGCAGCAAGAGATGCAAGTGCCACTGGAAATTTTTGCTTGCTTAAAAGAAGGTACTGAGTTTAAAACAATATAACATATGGTTATAGACTAAGTTATGTCCCTTCCACCACCCCCTAGATTTGTACGTTGAAGGCTTAACCCCCTAAGGTGACTATCTGGAGACAGAGTCTTTAGAAGGTCATTGAGATTTAGAAAGTAATTTAAGAAGATAATAAGGATGGGATCCCTCCTGGGTTTTGAAGATTCCCCTGAAGGAGGAAATGGCAACCCGTTCCATTATGGTTGCCTGGAGAGTCCCATGGACAGACGAGCCTGGGGGCTACAATCCATAGGGTCGCTAAAAGTTGGACCTGACTGAAGCAATTTAGCATGCACTCTAATCTGATAGGACTTTGGCCTTATAAGGAGAGGAGGACAGAAAGATCTTTCTCTCCATTATGTAAAGAGAGAGCAAGAAGGCAGCCAACTGCAATGTGTGAATAGAGCTCTCAACAGAAGCTGAGTCAGCTGTTGCCTTAATCTGTATTTTTAGCCTCCGGAACTGCAAGAAATAAATTTATGTTGTTGAATCCACCTAATCTATGATACATTCAGTTCAGTTCAGTTCAGTCACACAGTCGTGTCCGACTCTTTGCGACCCCATGAATCGCAGCACACCAGGCCTCCCTGTCCATCACCAACTCCTGGAGTATGTCAGCCTAAACTGATTAACACATATTTTTCTCCAAAGCAAAGCACCATGATAATAATATTCCAGACATGGAAACTTTGTAACCCCCCTAGAAGCACAAGTACAGGGCAATAAGATTGATTTTTAAAAGCATATTCAAGTATCCATGCAAATGAGTAAAGATCTTTTCATGGTAGTTTACTTGGAATACTGATGGACCCCCACTGATAATGCCTTTATTGGAAATACTTTTGAGCTGTCTTTTTAGAATTCAGAACCAGCAGCATGTTGGTGAAGCTCTTCAGTAGAGACATGCTCTTGTTTTTAAGGGTGGTTTAATTTACTGTTCCCATGTATAAGTCATTCAGAGCAAGTCTGGCAATCTATCTAGTAATCAGAAAAAGTTACCATTGTTTAGATCAACAAGGTGTGTATGTGCAATGATAAGGCTCATGAGACTTACAATTATCTTAAAAGATTATTCTGAAAGTGTAGCCTGGGTCACAATCAGTCAGGGGAGCATCATGGGGCAAGAGAATTGCCTTGAGAGGAAGGGACTCATGGCTTATGAGTACCTTGTTCTGATACCTCAGCTTTTGAGTTTATTTGATTCTTACAAAATTTTTAGAGGCATATATTTTCATCTATGGAAGAGTAGCCCTCATTTTATTGGATAAATCCTGGTAAGTTCTTTCAAGCAAAACAAAAAACTCTTCACTGACACTGATACAATAAATAAGCACAGATGCTGGAGCAGACACAAGACAGTGTGAATCTCAGATTTGCCACTTACAGGCTGCATGGCCTTGGGTCCATCCACATAAGCTTTCTGTGGCTCAGTTTCCACATCTGTAAAATGGGCTGTGATGGAGTACTAAGTTAAATTAGATGAGATAATGTACATAAAACACCCAGAGGAATGTTGATGTATAGCAGACATCTGTTCATGTTAGTTCCCTTCTCGGTTGCTTTCATATTTTGGGATCAAGCTGATGCCCAGAGGCAGGGATAAAGTAATAAGCAATCATACTGTCAGCTTGACAATGACATAGAGGTTGAACAGAAGGAAGGTACTTTTACTCTAACTGTGAGGTATCAAAGGGAAGGGCCCTTCAGTTTGTAAAAAATGGCTCTAAATGGTTTTCCTTTCCTCATATGATAGTTCTGGCTCCTTTTATTTAAAGCTGTCACTTGGCAGCTTTTCTTTTTATCCCTTCACCTTCCTCCCTCCTTCCCTTGCTTCCTGTTGGGGATGACAGTATCAAGGTGACTTGCTTTGTATTTTTGAACCTGGAGAAGAGTTTTTAGGCTGCAGATTTATTTCCTATTATGTCAGAGCTGACCACATCACTGTTCAAGGGAACATGTCCAAGATTATGAAGTGAAGAGTGGTGGGACATAAAGACTGCTGACCAAGGCAGAATGGGCACCAAAGAACAGTCCAGTGTTTCTTCTGACGCTTGTTTCTTTCTTTGGGCTTTTGTCTTCACACAAGGAAAACTTCCTGAATCTTATTTTTTTCTGGATTATCAGAAATAATAGATTAGTCTAACACAATTGAGGGCACCTTTTGGGCCGTGTTTGTCTATGCTCCTCTGGTACATAGAGCTTCTAGTGACTGACTGCTGAGCGGCTTAGTAATTGAGAGGTCTAGTAGTATGGAGGTTTTTGAGTGATAAGAGAGAACAGTATACATGCTGACCAGAGGTCTTTTCTAGGACCTGCAGGAACACTCCCACTGGTGGTTTGTGCAATGCACCCTCTCATCTAGTCAAATGCTTACCCATAAGCAAACTACTGATGTGTCAGTGCAGTTAATGAGGAATATTTAAGAATTTTCTTATACTGTGAAATCTTTCAGAGTGAAAGATGAACTAAGGTTGCTGACTTTTTTCATTCTCATCATTTTCAACAAACAACTGGCAAACAGCATATTGTCAAGCACCAAGTCAGCCGATGTGGACTAGCTGTGGCTTACGGAATGGAAGGTGGGTGATCTAATGTTCCATGGCTCTCTGACTTAA
>SJYC01119284.1:0-17283 GCA_006408675.1 Madoqua kirkii
GATGAAGCACAAGCTGGAATCAAGATTGCCAGGAGAAATATCAATAACCTCAGATATGCAGATGACACCACCCTTATGGCAGAAAGCAAAGAAGAACTAGAGATCCTCTTGATGAAAGTGAAAGGAGAGTGAAAAAGTTGGCTTAAAACTCAACATTCAGAAAACTCAACATTCAGAAAACAAAGATCTTGGCATCTGGTCCCATCACTTCATGGCAAATATATGGGGAAACAATGGAAATAGTGAGAGACTTTATTTTCTTGGGCTCCAAAATCACTGCAGATGGTGACTGCAGCCATGAAATTAAAAGAGACTTGCTCCTTGGAAGAAAAGCTATGCCCAACCTAGACAGCATATTAAAAAGCAGAGACATTACTTGGCCAGCAAAGGTCTGTCTAGTCAAAGCTATGGTTTTTCCAGTAGTCATGTACGGATATGAGAGTTGGACCATAAAGAAACTTGAGCGCCAAAGAATTGTTTCTTTTGAACTGTGGTGTTGGGGAAGACTCTTGCAAGTCCCTTGGACTGCAATTAGATTCAACCAGTGTATCTTAAAGGAAATCAGTCCTGAATATTCATTGGAAGGACTGGTGCTGAAACTGAAACTCCAGTACTTTGGCCACCTGATGTGAAGAATTGACTCAGTTGAAAAGACTCTGATGCTGGGGAAGACTGAAGATGAGAGGAGAAGGGGATGATAGAGGATGATTGGATGGCATCATTGACTCGATGGACATGAATTTGAGTTAGGTCCGGGAGTTGGTGATGAACAGGGAGGCCTGGCATGCTGCAGTCCATGAGTTCACAGTCAGACAAGACTGAGTGACTGAACTGAACTGAACAGTTTGCTCTTATATTTGTTTTTGTTTTAAGCCTCACCATTCTCCCATGAGTTGAGCATGAGTAACTGAGTACTACAATTTCCATCTTTCAGATGAGGAAAGGGAAAGCTACCTTCCCGAGCAGAACTTGACCCGCAGCTGGGTCATTTGACTCCTAGTCCAGTGCTATCCCCACCACATAACACTGACTCTATGCTCAAAGAGCTCCCACCAGAGGCTTGGGGGAGGGAAGAACACGTATATACATAAAAATGTACTGAGAATGCACTGTAGGTAATAGAACACTCCAAGTTACTAATGAGTTGAGAGCATTTGTAGAAAGCCAGGTGGAGGTCCTCACCCAGTGTAAACTTCTCAATGCTGCAGCTGTATGGGAGGGGGGCAGGATCCTCTTGTTCTTTCTGAACTTAGCCAGTGTACCAGACATCCTCGACCTCTCAGGGAGGCACAGGATGAGAAGCTGAACAGATCAGGGACTAGACCAGGCCTGCCAGAACCTGATCTGCTCCCTCCATTTGCTGAACATGAGAGAAGTACAAATTTGGGTCTAGCATCCTGAATGTGAGGGAGCAGGAGGGTCCAGAGAGGGACATCCTACATTCTCCCCAGGTCCATGCAGGGTGTTAACGCTAACCCCATCTCCTTCCACTGAATCAGATAACTCTTTCTTCCTCTTTTGCAGAAGGCAAACTGTGAGACTTGAGGGAGGTGCTAGAATTGGTTTTCATATTTGCTGTCTTGTGGGATGGAAAGGAATCAAATATATATGGGAATGGGAGTTAGGATTCTACTTGTGGCAGGTAGAATGTGACTAAGGGCCATATAAATCTTACTGGAAACAGGAGCCATGAGGAAATAGGATGTTGTGGGCAGGGTGAGGCTCCACGAGGGCTTAGGAGTTGACTTGGGTCTTGAGGAAATAGAGTCTGAGAAAATGAAGTCTTTTGCTGAATATCTTCTGATTCCTTGATTCAAGGTGTATGAGGTGGCTTTTAAGGACTGATTTGAATAAATCTGATATGGCTAATAATTTATTAACTAATCAGATGGAGCTGAAAACACCATGTTGGGGGTTGTAGTGGAAGCCCAGCATCATAAGGATGTGTGACAGGTGCAGGGTGTTACTCAGCCAAGGTAGCTAAACAGTCCCTTTTGAGATATGCTATTTATTTACTTCTGAAAAGTTCAGGATGTTGCAATTTTGAGAAAAGGATTAATTAAATCACCATGTACCATGATGTACTCGGTCAATGTTGTCTTGAGACATTGAATCCTGGGTTCTAGCCTAACTCTGACGTATATTCGAGTGACCTCAGACATGTGGCATGTCCCCTCTATAGCACAGCTTTCTCCAATGACACAAGGATGATAGTAGCATCTATTACAAAGAGTTGTTCTGAGGTTAGATGAGATAAAGCATGAATATGAAGAGTCTAAGCTCCTGATGTACATTATGTGCTTAATAAATGCAGTTTTGTTAATTACTGTTTTTATTGTCATTACTAGACCCTGAGAGTCATCCTTCTGTAAAAATGATTCTCAGTGGTTTTTCAGGGCCAGAGCTGTCTAATCATGGCCCCAAACTTATGTTGCTTTGCTTTTTGTTATTTTTGGGTTTCAGAATTTTTTCTTTGACCTCCAGGAGATTTGTCACCTTGAATGAGAATTTGAAACGGGTCTTTCTACCTTTATTAACATTCTGTCCATCTTTCAAGTTACATTTCAAATTCCATTTGGGGAAATTAGGAAACACTTTATGGAGGAGCTGGTGTTCATCTCTCCCTCTCAGCTCCCACAGGTCTTTATAATTTTATTACAGCATTTATCATATTCTATCCAGGACTGCAGTTACATACCATCTGTCTCTTTCACCACACAGTAGCTTTCCTGAGGGTAGGAAGAAGAAAGTCCATTTATCTTGGAAGTCCCCACAACACAGAGTAGAGTTCCTGGCACACAGTAGATGCTCAACAAATATCTGTTAAGTTGGAATGATCCCAAAAACTTTAGAAAGGCTTCCTTATAATCATTTACTTTTCTATTTGTTCATTGAACTTTCCAGCTGGGAAGGATGATTTGGGAGATTATCATGAAGCCATCTCAAGTTTCATGAACCAAATGTAGAGTGATTATTATTCTTGGATTTTTGATATCATTCCTCACAGAGATGTATATAAAATACAGAGCAGCAAAATATTGAAGAACTATTGTTACCTGGCATCTGTGGTCTCCAACCCTGCTATTGTGACTTTGAACTGTGTGATCTTCACTAAGTCTTGAACCTCTCTGAACCTGTTTCTCTGTTTGTAAAATGAAGGTGTTCTTTCTCTTTTACTTATAAGTCTAAATAATTCCTGGTTTCTTCAAATGGCAACCCACTCCAGTACTCTTGCCTGGAAAATCCCGTGGACTGAGAAGCCTGGTAGGCTACAGTCCATGGGGTTGCAAAGAGTTGAACATGACTGAGTGACTTCACTTTCACTTTAGATACAAAGAGGGATTTTGCCATTGTTCTCAAAAATGTAAATTGAATAGGTCATCCTTAGGACCTTGAAAAGTGTCTGGAATAGAGGAAGTGTGAGAGAGAGTGTGTGTGTGTGTGTGTGTGTGTGTGTGTGTGTGTCTGTGTCTGTGTCTGTGTCTGTGTCTGTGTCTGTTAGAGTCACCAATTGTGTCTGACTCTTTGCAACCCCATAGACTCTAGTCCACCAGGTTCCTCTGTGCATGGACTTTTCCAGGCAAGAATACTGAAATGGGGAGCCATTTCCTTCTCAAGGAATCTTCCTGACCCAGGGATTGAACCTGGGTCTACTGCATTACAGGCAGATTCTTTACCATCTGAGCCACCAGGCTGTTCAACTAATACTAACTGACTAAGTGAATGAAGAAGTAAATACATTTAGACAAAATTCAGTAGTGCTGAGATATAGTACTTGGGAATAGTTATAGCTCTGTTCCCTCAAAATACTCTGTTCCTGAGAGACCCTTACTAAAGCAGGAAGTACACTGTGGGAGCAGATATGGAAAATAATACCTGAGCTCTGCTTGACCTTTTTCTACATTGTGGCATGAGCTTCGCAAGGTTCACTTCAGTTGCTCAGTCGTGTCCGACTCTTTGCGACCCCATGAATAGCAGCACGCTAGGCCTCCCTGTCCATCACCATCTCTCAGAGTTCACTCAGACTCACGTCCATCGAGTCTGTGATTCCATCCAGCCATATCATCCTCGGTCGTCCCCTTCTCCTCCTGCCCCCAATCCTTCCCAGCATCAGAGTCTTTTCCAGTGAGTCAACTCTTCACACGAGGTGGCCAAAGTACCGGAGTTGTAGCTTCAGCATCATTCCCTCCAAAGAAATCCCAGGGCTGATCTCCTTTAGAATGGACTAGTTGGATCTCCTTGCAGTCCAAGGGACTCTCAAGAGTCTTCTCCAACACCACAGTTCAAAAGCATCAATTCTTCAGTGCTCAGCTTTCTTCACAGTCCAGCTCTCACATCCATACATGACCACAGGAAAAACCATAGCCTTGACTAGAAGGACCTTTGTTGACAAAGTAATGTCTCTGCTTTTGAATATACTATTTAGGTTGGTCATAACTTTTCTTCCAAGGAGTAAGCCTCTTTTAATTTCATGGCTGCAGTCACCATCTGCAGTGATTTTGGAGCCCCTCAAAATAAAGTCTGACACTGTTTCCATGAATACTGGGTAATTATATTTAATTCTGGGTGTTTTAGTTCAGTGTTAGGAAACCCACCCTCCACAAGCTTGGGCCACATATCCTCCAATATCTGCGTTAATCAGTATTTATAGTGATATTTTGGACTGCAAGGAGATCAGTCCTGGGTGTTCAATGGAAGGACTGATGCTAAAACTGAAACTCTAGTACTTTGGCCACCTCATGTGAAGAGTTGACTCATTGGAAAAGACTCTGATGCTGGGAGGGATTGGGGGCAGGAGGAGAAGGGGATGACAGAGGATGAGATGGCTGGATGGCATCACCGATTTGATGGACATGAGTTTGTGTGAACTCTAGGAGATGGTGATGGACAGGGAGGCCTGGCGTGCTGTGATTCATGGGGTCGCAAAGAATTGGATACGACTGAGAGACGGAATTGAACTGAACTGATAGTGATGTTTTCATCTCTTTATATTTTACCCTTTTGTCTTATTTTTAACTCAGCTTATAATCCGGGAGGAAAAGAGGGTTCCTCAACTCTAACACTAGACATGAAGCTTAATTCTTTTGTGATGGCATCCATAGACAGGCTAAGATTTTTTAAAATATAACTTTCCAGTGTACAACATGTGTTTCACAATTTTAAAGGTTATATTACACTTATAGTTCTTATAAAATATTGGCTTTATTTCCTGTGTTGTACTATATATACTTGTAGTTAATTTTATACACAGTAGTTTGTATCTCTTAATTGCCTTCCCCTATTCTACCATTCCCTTCTTCCCTCTCCCTAGTGATAACCACTAGTTTGTTCTCCATATCTGTTGAGTCTTTCTTTTTTATTATATTCACTAGTTTATTTTTTAATTACATATATAAATTATATCATACAGTGTTTGTCCTTCTCTGGTGCATTTCACTTAGCATAATACCCTTCAAGTCCATCTGTGTTAAATTTCATTCTTTTTAATGACTGAGTGGTATTCCATGTATATATTTATGTATATATGTATATATTTATGTATATGTGTGTATATATATATATATACACACACACACATGTACACACACATTCTACCATTCCCTTCTTCCCTCTCCCTAGTGATAACCACTAGTTTGTTCTCCATATCTGTTGAGTCTTTCTTTTTTATTATATTCACTAGTTTATTTTTTAATTACATATATAAATTATATCATACAGTGTTTGTCCTTCTCTGGTGCATTTCACTTAGCATAATACCCTTCAAGTCCATCTGTGTTAAATTTCATTCTTTTTAATGACTGAGTGGTATTCCATGTATATATTTATGTATATATGTATATATTTATGTATATGTGTGTATATATATATATATATATATACACACACACACATGCACACACTGTATCTTCTTCATCCCTTTATCTGTTGATGGACACTTAGGTTTTTTTCTCATCTTAGCAATTGTAAATAATGCTGCCATGAACATTGGGGTGCAAACATTCTAAGATTTAGAAAAGCTTGAGGGTAGTTAATGCAAAATAATTCCGTTGTACCAGCCACTCATTTTAGTGATTAGGATACAGTTTCAGTTCCATGTTAGTAGCTTAAGAAAGTTAAAGTCTGAGCTGCTATGGTGGCAAGTGCTTGGTGATGCCTCCGGGGGTCCTGGCTCTTCTATCTTTTTGCTCCATCATCTTTAGTGGATTACCCTCATATACATGGTCCACAGTGGTTTGCAACCAGATTCACTGTTCTAACAGGTTTGAAGGAGAAAGAAGAAGGGGAAAGGGTAGCTTTCCTTTCTCTTTGAAGAAACAGTGTGAAAGTTGTCTATATCACCTCCACTCGCATTCTGTTGAACAGAACTTAGCCGTGTAGGGGTAATCAATAAATGATTACTTATTGAATGGATAGATAAATGGATAATTCATTGCTGAAGGAATCTCTGGAATGAATTCTAAGAAGATTGGCTAACTGAATTTTTGTGTCTAAAATTTCACTCATGCTTACACTGCAGGTTCCCTAACATAAATGTAATCCAGTAAATCTGGTTAGTAGAGAACTTTGTTTCGAATTGAAGTCCTAGGGCTTGCTTTTGTTTATACTGGAACGATGTCTTGTTAGAATTACACAGATGCCAGCATCTTTCCTAAAACTCCAGTGGTTCTTACCAAGTAGGGAAAGCCATTCTGCCAGGCTCACTAAAGAAAGAAAATTGTAAAACCAACTTCCAGTACAGGAAAGCAGACATTCCTGGCAAAGCTTTTGAAACATGACTTGTTGATCAGCCTACACAGAGGAATCAGATATTTGGAGGTAACAGGAGAGATGATTCATGCTGTGACTTCAGTGAGACCACGGAGCCTGGAACTTCCTCTTGACCACATGCACATGTGGTGAGAACAGGAACCATTAATCTGTCTTCACACCTCTTTTTCACCCAGAATGAAAATTGTTTTGCCTAGCAAAAGAGGTGGGCTCGGCCAAGGGGAGACACATCAGATTATATTTCCTGACGGATCTGTGTTGTTACAGTGAAAAGACAGCAGTAACTTGCAGGGATTCCAGGGGAGATCATAAGAGCCCCGTAGTCTCACATTCTGCTACTCTTAGTCATGCAAGTAGCATGACGAAATGTAATATGGGGCGGAGAGGCTCAGGTTGCTTGAATGTGGTAGACAGATATTCTTTCCCTCTAACTTGGGAGATCTGCGATTTTTACACTGTCGCAGAACAAATGGATCCATGACTAATGTTCTACAATTTATGTAGCTGATTTCACATAATTTTCACAGTTGGTTCATGTTTATGACAGTTAGAAGGTTTTTCCCTCTCCTCTGAGATTTATGAGGCGGGATGGAATTTGCCTATCCACAGCGCCCAGTGTTGTGTTTATATTCTCAAATACCATCCCCTCCACTTTACCTATTCTACAGATGAGGAAATTGAGGCTGTCACCAGCTCAGTGACTTGTCCAGGGTCACATCGCTGCAATGTAACAGAGCAGGAACCAAAGCCAGGTCCCACAAGTACTGGTCACAAGCATATTTATTGGGATGGCTAGGATTCTGCATGAAAAGCGATATGATGCTTGATTCTCCTTTCTTTCAAAAGAAAGAGGAACGTCTCTTTTCCTTCTGTGTCACCATCGCACTGTCTCCATTTTGCACTGCAGCCACGCGCCTCAGAAGAGGGCAGAGCCGAGAACACCGCTCATTGCACGCAGGCTGATGTCTGTTTCCCCAGGCGCCAGCCTGTCAGATTTTACTTAGTGGGCTGAGTCTAGTCTTAGACCAGGAAGTTTTCTGTTCATCATCTGAAAAATGAAACAGTTTTTTACAAAACTACAATTTGTTTCAAATTCTGACCAATAATAACAGGAATGTACACTTAAGCCCCACTCTCACCAGTCACAATGAGCTCTTGTCTTAAGTCACATTCTCTAGAGAAAACCTGGGATACTGACTCTTGAGCAACAAATTTATTGAGAGACTTGCTTTCAGATGAAACCTGTAAGAGAGTGAGGGAAGCAGTACAGGGCAGGAAAGAAAGGAAGCAATGACGTGGGTTCAAGTGTAATCTTGCCTCAGCTGGATCTCACAGGAGGTTCTGGAGGTGAGTGGCCGTTCGTTTTCAAGGAAAGGGGGCTGGGCATTTATATAAATGTATCAGTCAGTGTTCGGTTGTCAGTCCTCCCGGGACGGGTGGTGCACAACCTCCCAAGCATCTCTGAGCTCGGATGTCCAGCTGGCCCTGGCAAATCTCTGGAGCCAGGAAAGGTACAGCTGGGAGCTGTTAGCAGCCAATTTGTACAGCAGCTGGGAGATGGGTGCACCAGTAAGGGATTTGGGCAGGACACCAAGAGCATACGCTAAGCATTTCTGTATGTCCATGCCCCAGAAATGGGAAAAAAAAAAAAAATTAAAGCCACCATAACAACACAAATCCAAAAATCAGCTTTATTCATCATAAAGCATAGCTCACAGTTGTGTTTGTTCTGTGATTACATAAAAGTCACAAACAAGACACTAACAACCAAGAAAAACTATAACCACCACCAGTGGAGGGATGTCTTAGAACCACGTCTGAACCATGATAGCTGGGAGAAAATGGAATATTCACTGTGGATTCCCTCAGTTCTGGTACCCTTAGTTTCTTAGTCCCTGCCATTCTTTTCTTCATTGATCACAACTCCCCCACTTTTGACTTAAAACCTGTGCAGAGACAATACAAGACTCAGGGTCTGAGCAAAGAAAGCAGTTGTTTTGGAACTACTAATTGGGAGAATCTGCTTAATGCTGTCTTGCCTCAACAAAATTATAACCAAGGTAACTATGGCTCCTTCTTAAAATAGAAAATAAAGGACAGACTTCTGTCACATTGTCCTCAAAGATGAAAAGAACCTATGATAGGTCAAAAGCTGTACTAGTCATCATTTAGACATAAACTCATCGAATCTTTAGATATCTATCTGAAGATGAAAATTGTAGTGATGAGCAATATTTGTAGAAAATAATGGGGCCAAATACTTGTCAGTGTACAAAGCAAGAAACAATTTCATGGTGCTCTCACCTTCCCATTTTTTTTATCTTTTTGGCAATATGGTAAATTTTTAAAAAATTTATGAAGTAGGCTATAATACTGTTTACTCCACAGTTTGTCATGATGATTACAAAAGGTAATATTACTAATATGATAAACTTTTGACAGTTACATTTATCTACTACTTTGGCCACCTGATGGGAAGAGCTGACTCTTAAGATAAGACCTTGATGTTGAGAAAGATTGAAGGTAGGAGGGAAAGGAGGAGAGATGGTTGGATGGCATCATTGACTCAATGGACATGAGTTTGCGCAAGCTCCGGGAGACGATGAAGTAGAGGGAAGCCTGGCGTGCTGCAGTCCATCGGGTGGCAGTCAGACACGACTGACGACTGAACAGCAATATGTGACAAAAATATAGTTTATTATTTTTGTTATTACTAAAAATATCCCCTTCCTCACAGGCCCCCCATTCCTGCTTGAGATGGAGAGGAGATGAGGATGTAGAAGACATAATCTCATTAGTTAAGGGTTGCTTGATACCTCTGGCTTAAGGCCATAGGTTTCAAGTCAGTATTTGGCCCTTAGGAGTAGCAGTTGCCCCCAGCACGCTTTCTCCTCTTTAGTCCTCTATCGTACAGCCTCCCACGGTCTACATGTGACACTAGGGCTTGGATGTCAAGGACTCTGTTTAGAAAAAGGTGAGGACTTCTACAATAAGAGGCATCCTCAAAATTCCAAATAAAGTTCAATTGAATTTCTCTTATCTGTTCAGTTAATTATATATATAAAAAAGTTCCCTAGGAGAATGGGAAAGTGACTAGAAGGGCTTCATAATTTAGTTAATGTGGCTTTTCTTTGACCCACTTCTCTTACATGTTGAATGAATTTCTTTTGCAAATTGAATAATTTTCACAAGTCAATTACGTACCTTCCCTCAGCCCATTTGAGTGTAATGAAATAGCTTAATAGAATGAAACAATAACTCCCAAGATGATGATGTTGGCCATTATTAAGTATAACAATAGGAATTAATTATGACAGCAGAAGCGATAATTGATGGTTTGGAAAATGGATTCTCAAGCTTTTCTCTATTGTGACTTCAGAGACCTTTCAAGAGTTACATGACTTTCTGAATGCTTTTGAACAGGATTGTTAATAACATTTTTTCTTAATTTCTTACATTGGGTTAGTCTTTTGCAAAACACTGTCATGTACAGAATCTTGTTTTTAATTTAACCAACACTTAGATAGAGCTTGCCATATGCCAAGCCCTGTTCAGAGCATTTTACATATATTAACTCACTCGACCCCCAGTACTGACTCTCTCCTGTGTGATTCTGGGTACTCTTTTACAAATGAGGAAACTCGGGCTTAGAGTGAGTGGGGAATTTTTGCTCTAGGCCCCCCACTGGGAAGTAGCAGATGGAGGATTTGGGTCCAGTCTGCTTCCTGAGTCCCTGCTGTTAACCTCGACACTGTTGTGCCTACCTCTCAGTCTCACCAGCACCCTCAAACTGGGCATGTTTGGTCCCATTTTTCTGAGGATTAATCACTCATTGTCCAGAAATTAGGTTACTTGACAAAAGTGTAGGGCTAGTTAGTGAGTGCCAGGGCTGGAATTCCCAAATCAGTATACTTCCTGATGTGCCTTTATGAAGCAAATTTATTTTACTCAGAGTGGTATGTATTTCCAGAACTTTGGTGCACTGAGTAAAAATATAATATGATATGTCCTTTTGGGGAAAAAAATTGGACAGAAATTTTTAGGGCTGATGGAAACATATGCAGTTTAATTTGAAATGTTAATTCAGAAACAGACTCATAGAATGTTTAAACTACAAGAGATCATATTGTTTCCTAATAATTCTGATATTCACTGTGCCCAAATATCCTTAAGAATTTGTGGTTAATTCAGGTTCTCAGTCTCCAGCCTAGGAATTCTCACTCGTTATATCTGAGATCAGGCTCAGGAATCGGAATATTAACAAACATGCGCATGTAAACCCATGGCTAATTCATGTCAATGTAAGGCAAAACCACTACAATATTGTATAGTAATTAGACTCCAGTTAAAATTAAAAAAAAATTTTTAAAGAAAAGAAAACCTTAAAAAACAACAACAAACAAACCTACACAGGTGATTATTGCTTATTTTTGAAATGAAGGAAAGCAGGTACAGAGAATTGAATAGACCTGCTCAGATTTACCAAGATACTAGGGAATTCAAGACCCAAAATGCACTAGGTATACTTTGGTTTATTCATAAGATGACATGTTTTATTTATGAAATTCCAAGATTAATTTATTCTCATAAGAATCACAAACTTACTAGTGCAGTTTATTCTTAAATAAATTAAATTTTTCTTATTTTAACTCTTATGAAGCTAAGAACTATGGAATTTTAAGGAACTAAATGTCACTGAGGTTTTGAACTTAATGAACATAAGCAGCAGCATTTACTCTCCCCTAGAACTTAGTTTGATTAATTACATCAACACAATGTGTGAAATCAAATATATGTAAAATGACTTTAAAGAGTTACCTACCTAAAGATCTAGACAGAGGTAGGCTATAGCAAACTAATGACATTAGTCCAGTTAAGAATCAACAGAAGGAGGGGGTCTGCATGGAATATATTAAAAACAAAACAAAACAGTAATTAGAGAGCCAGAAAGGCTACAACCATATAGAACTATGTGGTGACCTGGAAACTCTGCCCTGCTCCACTCAAGGGTGTGCTATGGGCCCCTCTGGTGTGTCTGCCCAGCCCACAGCCCCATTCTCTGAGCTTTCCCCACCCACAGTGATTGATTCTAAAAGTCTTATTTGTAGTATGCCACCCTAGCCCCTAGGCCAAAGTTGATTCGAGGGATCGGGCTCCTGACACAACTGGGGCAATCAGATTCTCCATCACAGAAAATTGTAATTGAGATTCAAAGGCTGTCGTTAGTCTCTTCTAGTAGCTTCATATATAAACTCAGCAGGTTTTGGAGCCCAAGTGAAGAAGTGCCTTAGAGAGAATGCCTGAAGGACATGAGATACAGCCTATGCAATCCAAGGGGGCTCGGATGCTTGTTTCTGAACCACACCTGAGCAATCTAAAGTGTGTGAGCTTGGCTGAAGAGGTATACAGCAGCAGGATTAAGGAGTGTGGCTTGGAAAGTGACAGACTTCCCACAACTGTTGAGAGAAAAGGATGCATGAGTGTCCCCAGGCCAGATGCAGCCCATAGGTGAGCAAGAGCTGCATCGGGTTGTCTTATGTACAGTCCAGAAGGGCTGCCTTGAGGTGTGAAGGGAAACTGGAGATTGCTGGGTGCTGTATTAGTTTGCTAGGGCTGCCATAATAAAGCACCACACACTGGATGGCTTAAATCACTGGAAGCTATTCTCTCACCATTCTGGAAGGCAAAAGTACAAATCAAGATATTGATAGGATCATCCTCCTTCTAAAGCCTCTAGGGAGGGATGCTTCTTTGCCTCTTTCAGCTTCTGGTGAGTGCAGGCAATGTAACTCAAATCTCTGCCTCCATCTTCACACAGTCATTCTCCCCGTTTGTCTAATATCCATATTTCCCTCTTCTTTCAAGGGCACCAGTTATACCAGATTAAGGGTCCACCAAACTCCAGGGCCTCATCTTAACTTATCTAATTACATCTACAATGACCCTATTTCCAAATAAAGTCATATTCTGAGGTTTAGGACTTCGAATTTTCTTTTGGGGGGACATAGTTCAACCTATAAGAAAAGGCAATGGCACCCCACCCCAGCACTCTTGCCTGGAAAATCCCATGGACGGAGGAGCCTGGTGGGCTGCAGTTCATGGGGTCTCTGAGAGTTGGACATGACTCAGTGACTTTACTTTGACTTTTCACTTTCATGCATTGGAGAAGGAAATGGCAACCCACTCCAGTGTTCTTGCCTGGAGAATCCCAGGGATGGAGCCTGATGGGCTGTCATCTGTGGGGTCGCACAGAGTCGGACACGACTGAAGCGGCTTAGCAGCAGCAGCAGCAGCAGCAGCAGTTCAACCTATAACTGATTAAAACCTAGGCGCTGAGGAAGCTCAGCAACAGGCTGAATAGAGACATGTGTAGGTATCTTCTGTTAAGGGGATGAAGATGAAATACACCCTTTTTCTCCCCTCTTCCACTGCTCATGATGGCAAACTGCTGCTTGTGGTTGTTGTTCAGTCACTAAGTCACGTCTGACTTTTTGCGACCCCACTGACTGTAGCACACCAGGCCCCTCTGTCCTCCACTATCTCCCGGAGCTTGCTCTGACTCATGTCCATTGAGTCGGTGATGCTATTTAACCATCTCATCCTCTGTCGTCCCCTTCTCCTCCCTCCTTCAATATTTCCTAGCAAAAGGGGCTTTTCCAGTGAGTCAGTTCTGTGCATCAGGTGGCCAAAGTATTGGAGCTTCAGCTTCAGTATCAGTCTTTCCAATGAGTATTCAGGGTTGATTTCCTTTAGGACTGACTGATTTGATCTCCTTGCAGTCCAAAGGACTCTCAAGAATTTTCTCCAGCACCATATTTGAAAGCATTAATTCTTCAGCACTCAGCCTTCTTTATGATCCAGCTCACTACCCCATCAATAAAAACCACAAACAGACTCAGACAATGCTGCAGTACCATTCTAGGAAAAGTATGCCTGTCTTCCTTACCTCTCCTCCCTCTCCCTGCTCTGATCATGAAGGGTCAAGTCTGTGACTAAGAGAGAGCAACTCAAGGAGAGGAAACTGGGAAAAAATGGACCCAGTCTCCCTTTGGCTTCAAGCTTGTGCCTGCAAGTGGGCTGAATCTAGCAGAGGGAAGAAGTCACAGGGTATTGATTATTGCATTGCACCAAATACCTTAATTACTGAACTGAGACTGTTTTTCCACTTGAACTGTAGGACCTTTATTTATTAATTAGGAATGACCAGACACATTGTTTGGCCTTTCTGAGTCTTCATGCAGAAGGCAAAGAAGAGCCAGGCAGACTCATGGAATTCACATTTAAAGTGATAAGGAAAAGCAAAAATAAAGGTACTTGTTGCTTACAACACATTAGCTGTGCTTGTTTCGCATGATAATTCCCCATGAGTCTTTAAACAAAGAACTTAACATTCTGGCCTATTTTCTTCTCTCTTTTTTTTTAATTTTTATTTTTACTTTATAATACTGTATTGGTTTTGCCATACATTGACATGAATCTGCCACAGGTGTACATGAGTTCCCAATCCTGAACCCTACTCCCACCTCCCACCCCATATCATCTCTTTCAATTTCCCATGAACTTGGCTAAGGTTCATCTGTGACCCTATTAACTGGAGGTTCATGTGTGACCCTATTAACTGGTCTATATTTTATATATTGACAAAAATGTATTTTCATTTTGTTTTGCTTGTTTTTGGTCAAAGGAGCAATATCGATAAATACTGACACATCTAAGGTAAAACAGGATCTATATTAAGGTGACCTGACTCACCCTTTTATCTTAGTGTTTACCTCTTCAAGTCCCGACATTAGGTAATAAACGTTCAATCATGGCAATCAATCCGTAAGCGTTTACTGAGCACCTACTTTTCAAGCTTCTGAGAGATTATGGAGAGCAAAGCAGACTGTCCTTGCCTTCATGGATAGACTATTCCAATGGAGGAAGAAACTTACAGACAAATAAATATAGCCAGATAGATAATGTCAGGTGATAATATAGGAGAAATATAATAAAGCAAAAGTTATGATTTGGGACTCAATGCCCTTACTAAGTGAAGCAGATACTATTGTGAAAAGAAACTGAAAACACCCAAAGACAAAAGAAATTTTTTAAGCCCAAAATTAATGTTGATATTTTATATTTTTCATATAGAATTGGAGTCTCATTTCTTGAACTATCATTTTTAGAAAGAAATGCTTGATTTTTAACATCTTCTTGGATTTCTGAAACCCAACTACATGCCCAGATTAAAATGAAGTCTGACTCTTGAATATCTGTTAATATCTAAGTTTTTCTCTGGTTCTCATTCTTATTCTGTTTTCAGAATAATACATGTTAGTCAGAAAGAACTTGCAAAACATAGAAAAGTAAAATAAAAACCATCTCCAATTCTACCATTTCTTAATTTGTTATATGTCCAAGTTCTTACTCTCCTTCAGGGACAATGAAGGAAGAAGAAAATTAAAATGGACTTCAAATAAAATGAGTAGGGACTGTGGTTATGCAGAAGTTTTACTGTTATATGGTAGGAGATGGGGCACTAGAACATTCTGGATTGTTTCTGGACTTCAGATGTTTTACACGATGCTCTGTGTGAAAATACCATTCTATTATGTTCTCTTGTATTGAGAATTGTCACACTCTAATAGAAACCGAAAGATCACGGAATCTAGAGCTTCTGATCCCCCAACAGCAGTGCAAATCTGATGACCTAAATTATCCGCTATGAACTTCAAGAACAAAGTGGGTAAGGAGGTGAGTGTCAAACCATAATCACTACTGTTCAGAACACAGAGGACTTAAGAAAGTTAAAATTCAGACCAGCAGTTCGGAAACACCAGTTTATAGATTAGGAACCCAAAGCTGAAATCACAACCAGGAGACAGACTGATTGCTATTTCAGCTTCTGATGGCTAATGAGGTGCTTTGTGCTACCTCTAACTTCTGCTGCTGCTGCTGCTGCTGCTGCGTCACTTCAGACACAGTCGTGTCTGACTGTGTGACCCCAGAGATGGCTGCCCATCAGGCTCCCCCGTCCCTGGGATTCTCCAGGCAAGAATACTGGAATGGGTTGCCATTTCCTTCTCCAATGCATGAAAGTGAAAAGTCAAAGTGAAGTCGCTGAGTCATGTCTGACTCCTAGTGACCCCACGGACTGCAGCCTACCAGGCTCCTCCGCCCATGGGATTTTCCAGGCAAGAGTACTGGAGTGGGGTGCCATTGCTTTCTCCACCTCTAACTTAAGCACTTTATTTAATCTTTTTCCCTTAGAAACAGTAGCCTTTCCCACTTCATCTTTTAAGACTTTGGTAACCAAAATCAAGCCTGATTCAGAGGCGATGACTTGTAGGAAGTTTTATGTACACTTGCTATTGTATGGCTCTTAGAAATAGTTTTGGGGTAGTGGTGCTAACTGTCAATATGTGATGAACATTTACCCTGAATATAAAAAAAATGATTTCTGATTCACATTTCCTTCTTCGGTACTCACACTCACATACCTATGTGAGTGCACACACACATATTTTTATTTCTCCCTTTTGTTTCCTTTCTCCTAGAAAAAAACTTTAAAAGCTGAAAAATATTTTGGTGCTTTTGGATCAATTTTCTATTTGAAATAGTTCAGCATGGGCCCTTGGAATACTCTTTTATGAAATTCCAGATATAAAAGCTACTAGAAAGAAAATGACAAGGGCCTAAGTGGATTTTTAGAACCCTGAAAACAGAAGTGAGAACCTGATATTAAAAATAAAAAAGACAAGAAACAAAGCCGCCAAAAGGGTTTAATAAGACTTAAGATATGAATGCAATGTATAGGAATTAGACAAAAATGATTTTAAAAGGAAGTGCCTTTCTCATTGTGTTAAATTGGCCTCCTATAACCATAGTTGCTCTTATTACACATGACATTTAAAATACATGTATTTATTTTTAAAGAGCTCTTGATATTCCTTTCTCCCTCAGCAGTTTAATGAAAATAGAAAAGACTACATAGGCCCATAGATGTTTTCACTGTGTTTTTGTCTTTTCTCTTCCTTGCTTCATTCTTGGCCAGTCTAGGACATTATTAGGATATTTTATTTGATTTTCTTTTTTTCCAGGCAGTGCATTATATACCTATCAAATAATGTTTGGTAATCAATTCTTGATCTCTCCTGGAGGTTACTCAGTGACACTATCTAAACTGTCATCTCATTTTTTTCTTTAAAGAGAATCCATCTATTTCCTTTGAGCACATAGAGATATCAAATGCAGGTAAGATACTAAACCATTCATGAACGAGATGACATTTTTTCTCAAGGCTGTCAGACTTCACTTCTATAGGAAGATGAACTTAGTTATTAAAGGAGTCTGATTCATTTAAAGTTCCAGATAATATGCTATTAACTCAACTCTTCTCTTCATTGCAAGATCTCTTTATCTCTTAGTTACTTTGGTTTTGAGGGTCAGAAGTATGCATGGAGGGGGAAGGATATTGGGGATTCAGATGTGGAGAAGCAGAGACATAAAGTCAAGAATTCTGAGATTCGAATC
>SJYC01119285.1:0-58429 GCA_006408675.1 Madoqua kirkii
CCTCTAACTTAAGCACTTTATTTAATCTTTTTCCCTTAGAAACAGTAGCCTTTCCCACTTCATCTTTTAAGACTTTGGTAACCAAAATCAAGCCTGATTCAGAGGCGATGACTTGTAGGAAGTTTTATGTACACTTGCTATTGTATGGCTCTTAGAAATAGTTTTGGGGTAGTGGTGCTAACTGTCAATATGTGATGAACATTTACCCTGAATATAAAAAAAATGATTTCTGATTCACATTTCCTTCTTCGGTACTCACACTCACATACCTATGTGAGTGCACACACACATATTTTTATTTCTCCCTTTTGTTTCCTTTCTCCTAGAAAAAAACTTTAAAAGCTGAAAAATATTTTGGTGCTTTTGGATCAATTTTCTATTTGAAATAGTTCAGCATGGGCCCTTGGAATACTCTTTTATGAAATTCCAGATATAAAAGCTACTAGAAAGAAAATGACAAGGGCCTAAGTGGATTTTTAGAACCCTGAAAACAGAAGTGAGAACCTGATATTAAAAATAAAAAAGACAAGAAACAAAGCCGCCAAAAGGGTTTAATAAGACTTAAGATATGAATGCAATGTATAGGAATTAGACAAAAATGATTTTAAAAGGAAGTGCCTTTCTCATTGTGTTAAATTGGCCTCCTATAACCATAGTTGCTCTTATTACACATGACATTTAAAATACATGTATTTATTTTTAAAGAGCTCTTGATATTCCTTTCTCCCTCAGCAGTTTAATGAAAATAGAAAAGACTACATAGGCCCATAGATGTTTTCACTGTGTTTTTGTCTTTTCTCTTCCTTGCTTCATTCTTGGCCAGTCTAGGACATTATTAGGATATTTTATTTGATTTTCTTTTTTTCCAGGCAGTGCATTATATACCTATCAAATAATGTTTGGTAATCAATTCTTGATCTCTCCTGGAGGTTACTCAGTGACACTATCTAAACTGTCATCTCATTTTTTCTTTAAAGAGAATCCATCTATTTCCTTTGAGCACATAGAGATATCAAATGCAGGTAAGATACTAAACCATTCATGAACGAGATGACATTTTTTCTCAAGGCTGTCAGACTTCACTTCTATAGGAAGATGAACTTAGTTATTAAAGGAGTCTGATTCATTTAAAGTTCCAGATAATATGCTATTAACTCAACTCTTCTCTTCATTGCAAGATCTCTTTATCTCTTAGTTACTTTGGTTTTGAGGGTCAGAAGTATGCATGGAGGGGGAAGGATATTGGGGATTCAGATGTGGAGAAGCAGAGACATAAAGTCAAGAATTCTGAGATTCGAATCAGGGAAAATTGTCAATGGCTATATATTTATGATGCACAGAATAGAGTATAAATGTGTTGGGAAACCACAGCCCCACCCTCACAGGCAGATTAGTAGGCTAAAGATCATATCCTAAAAGTTAATAGAATGAAAGTGAAGCAACAGTGGAGAAATTGAGGCTCAGCGATTGAGGGGATCATTTAAAAATCAAAGGCTTGAAATAGTAACATGCCTACTGTTTGTGCTCATGCTCAGTGTCTTTTCTCATGTGCAGCACCCTTTTATGGAGAGCACAGTCCGTTATATAAAGTTTTATTTCTCCTGCAGATTCTGCAGAGACAGACTTCAGTGTTATTTTTGAACGGTTTGGTAAAAACTCCAACAGCCGTTTCATCTCTCTGAATGCTTGTGCCTCGAGGTGGCTGGGGGCCATTTTTAGGTTTTCACATTAATAATTTGAAAAAGATGCAATGCTTATACATAATGATTTCATCTTGTCTGCAGAAATGATTCAAAACAGCAGTTGCTACACACAAGTTGGTCTCATTAAGTGAGATTTTAATGCAAGAGCACAGGTACGGGTGTCAGTGACGCTGTTGGGTAACTACTTCACTGTGGAAATAATGGCAGAGCAGAAGGTGTGAGAAAACATTAACACTGATCGTTATTCTGCTGGGGGTTTAGCGTCTCCACTCAATTTTCCCTTGTTTTCCATCTGAAGCAGTGTACAGCACTTTAGCAAAATTCCTTAGGGCTTGCAAGAAATGTAATTGCCTTTTTTTTCTTTCCAGCCAGGAATTCACTTTAAAGAACATTCTAAGGTTTTTACGAAGATCTTTGTAGAGACCCTTATTTCACTCTATTATCAATTCTGTTTCTTTTTTAAATATTCTGATGAATAGTTTTGATGTGTGAATAACAAGAAAAGGACACAAACCAATAAAATAACCACACTCCTACAAAATAAACAAAATTGTGTAAATTATCATGTAAATACATTTCTTCAGTGAACCTGCTTTGACTCTTTAAGTGTAGAACAATGTCTGACAACCAGGTCACTATTCGATCTAATAATTAGATGTTCTGAGACAGTGCTCTGGACATGTCCCAGGGGCTAGGGGGAGAAGATGTGAAGGTCTAGCTAAGACTCACATCAGACCTGGAGTTCCAAGCTCTCATCATTCCCAGCTCTCCATGCACATTTCAAAACAGCTAGAAGCTCCAGATTTCCAGTTATGACTGAATCCACAGGCATAACCCTTTTCTACTGAGGTAGACAGTCAATCAGGAAAGCCATTCTTGTTTCTTATTTTCAGTTTGACTCTCCATGGCCTATATCCTACCACTCTTGTGTCTTTGATCTGCCCTTTGAACAAAAAATTCAGGAGTGGCAACTATGACATTGAGTGAGACAGAAAAGTCAGTATCAGAAAAGATGGGCTCTACATCAGACGGTATATTGAAGATCTCTGAACCTGAGGCGAGAAAGGGAGGGTTTCTTCTCTTTCAATGATTTTTTCTACAATGTTAGATTCATTCAGACAGCATGACATAGTAGGGTTAAAAACAGTGGCCTTGGATTCAGGTAAGTGTGAACTTCCATCTGACACTCAGTAGTTGTGTGATTGTGAAAATGTACCTTAACCTCTCTGAAATTTAGCTACTTACTAGGCAAAATAGGATGATTAAAAATATTGTTTCATAAGATGTTAGTTAGGATTAATTGAATCATGCATATAAAGCATTTAGCCCAATGTCTAGAATAATTAAAGCACTCAATATATCTTAAAAAAAAGGGGGTGGGGGAGGCTCAAGAAACATTTCCACGATCACAGAAGCTGTCTCATGAAATGGTGACCAATGCTGGAAGTGGACCTGACTCTTCTTAAAAAATTTTTTAATTGTGATAAATTATACAGAACATAGAAGTTATCATTTAAACCATTTTTTGATGTATAGGTTAGTGGCAGTAAGTATATTGTGCAACCATCACCACCATCATCTCTAGAACTTTTTCATCTTCCCCAACTGAAACTCTGTACCCATTAAATACTAACTCTTCAGTGCTGCCAGCCCCTGGCAACTGCCATTCTACTCACTGGCCCTGTGATATTTGACCCATCTCAAGAGCACTACCAACCCTAAGTATTCCTTGACTTTGGAACTTTTTGTTGTTTATTTTTAAAATCCCATCAGAGCAAATGCACAGCAGCTAGGGAAGGCACAAACCTCCAGGGGTCCATTTGGCAGAATGATTATGCCAATAATAAAGCCTGTGAAAGGAGCTATCATCTCCGAATGAGGCAGGCTTTTCTTGCCCAGGCTGTGCCAAACTGAAGGCAATGTTTCTGCTTTGAAATGGCCAGTGATAGAGAGCACATTTATGCTGCAACTGGGAGAGAAATTCAATCACCTGGACCCAGGAAGCCAGGGTGTGGAAATGGATGTCTCTGGGATGTGGCATGCAGCTATTATTGAGAGAAGAAGTGTTTGTTCTGGAGTCATTGTGATTGACGTACCACAGGCCAGTTGGCTCATTTGTCTTGGTTTATCTAATTACCAGACCAAGGTGAGGATTTGGAATGGTTTATAACATAGAAATGCAGCCTACTTGGGTCTCAAACTGGATGAAGTCCCAGTTCAATGAATGACATGCAGTTGTTTTCCCCAACTTACCTTCTCCATTCCTCCCCAACACCCCCACCTTCATGAGAAAAACAAAATCCATTCAAGTTGAAAAATAATTTACTGGACAAAGTAGAGAGTGGAAAAACAAGATTAATAGCCAATCTGGAAAATTCTGAACCTAGCAACGATGCCATCCTCTTTATGGCAGAAAAGGGCCGTTTTACCCAACTCATCTCAATAATTACTTCAACTCATCATTTCCCTTTGTATGGACACACCTAAAGTTAAATTATGTCTCTGGTCCCAGGGATATCATTCTATCATTCTGGAAAGTCTTGCTCATTATATATATATATATATATATATAAAGATTTTAGCAAGTGTTCAGTTTACACAAGGAGAATAAATAAGCATATGGGGACATGAATTTCCTGCAAAGAAAAGAAAAACTAACTCTAACAATTAGTCTATCAGTCCCACTTAAATATGCAGGAAACCATTTGTAGATGCTCTTTAGGGGATCTTTTCACTGACTCAAGGATATGAGATCCCAAGTACATGCTAGCTAAAGACAAGGCATCAACTTCTGTTCACATGTGCGGTACCAGAAAGATTCCATCAGGGTTATAGGAAGATCTCTTTTGACCTGGATTCAGTTCCCAGCCAACGCAGCAACTTTGGGCTTCCCTGATAGCTCAGTTGGTAAAAAATCCGCCTGCAACACAGGAGACTTCAGTTTGATTCCTGGTTTGGGAATATCCACTGGAGAAGGGATAGGCTACCCACTCCAGTATTCTTGAGCTTCCCTTGTGGCTCAGCTAGTAAAGAATCCACCTGGTGCAGTAGACTTGTATTCCATCCCTGGGTTGGGAAGATCCCCTGAAGAAGGGAAAGGTTACCCACTCCAGCATTCTGCCCTGGAGAATTCCATTGACTATATAGTCCATGGGATTCCAAAGAGTCAGACATGACTGAGTGACTTCCAATTTCACTTTCTTTTAAGACATGAGAGCAGCTGAAGATATGAGTTCTTTTTACATATGGATATTGCTAAGCCCTCAGGGACAATAAAAGGAAAACAAATACACCACAAAAATGAAAGACTTCAGTAGGTTGTTTGATGTCACATATTAAATCCTTATCATAGAAGAATGCATTTCTTTATCAGATTAGCTGAGAATGGAACAATAGATTGGATATGTTTTGAAGCGGGGAAGGAGTCAATCAGAGAGTCACAGGCATGTCGTCAAGGAGGGCAGATGTCTTTGGGGGGTTGCAGTAGGGGCAATGCTGAAAGTGGAGAAGAGCATTTAAAAGGGACAATGGTAATATGGCCATTTTAGCACAGGGAACTGTATTCAGTATGCTGTGAAAAAACATAATGGAAAAAAATACATACCTATGTATTGCAGTCTTCCCTTGTGGCTCAGACAGTAAAGAATCTGCGTGCAATATAGGAGACCTGGGTATGATCCCCGGAGAAGAGAATGGCCACCCACTCCAGTATTCTTGCCTGGAGTATCCCACGGACAGAGGAGCCTTGCAGTTCTCTACAGCTTGATGATAATTGGACTGGTCCAGCAGGACTAATTCCACAAGGCCACATGAATGAGATATGCTCCAAAAATTTCCCACGGAGGAGAGTGATTAATTGGAAGCACACCTGGAAACATGAGATAGGCTGTCACGCTGAGGCCTAGTGGCCTTGGCCCCAGTTTCTTCAGCTCTGAAGTGGGGCAAGCAGTGAGATGAGTTATTAACTTCCTTAGGACAGATGTGGGATAGCCTCTTTTTTTTTTTTTTTTTTTTGCTCTGTCTTGATCCTCCCTAAAGAGAGGGACAGTGCATACAAGCTGTGGTCCACTAGGGTTAGACTGATGTTGGTCAGTTGGAAAAGCAACTTCTATCAAAAGAGACCATGTCCAGGCCATGTATGGCTGTCTTCTGGCTGCCTCCATAGTATCCAGTCCAATTGACCATGGCTAAGGGCTTCCCTAATGACTCAGCAGGTAAAGAATCTATCAGCAATGCAGGAGACACAGGAGACGAGGTTCAGTCCTTGGGTCAGGAAGATCCCCTGGAGGAGGAAATGGTAACCCACTCCAGTGTTACTGCCTGAAAAATCCTATGGACAGAGGGGCCTGGTACGCTACAGTCCAGAGGGTTCCAAAGAGCTGGATATGACTAAAGCAGCTAAGCACACACACACACCTGAGATCTGACCTAACAATCTGTGTTTCACGAGTAATATAGGAAAAGTTTTGTTTAGGCTACTGTTCTCTGGAAGTGTGTTTGTATCAACCTTGAGACTTATTGGACACTGACCCCAGACCATCTATATAAGATATGAAAGCCAGATTTCCACTGGCAATATGTGTGAAGCAGAGAGGGTTGGGTATGTGGGTTAATAGCACAGACTTGAGTATCAGGTAGACCTAGGTTCAAGCCTTACCTCTACCACTTAACTTGTACACTCACTCAGTGTACAAACTTGGGTGGGCTGCTAACCTTCTTTGTGTCTCAGTCTCCTTGTCTGTAAAATGGAAATTATGACTATGCTCATGTCATGGGATTTGTTGTGAGAATTAAGTGAGATAATGTATGATAAACACTTGGTACAGTACTTGGCCTAAGACCCTGAAGAGTGTGCTTTCTTATTACCATCATTTTAAAAAGAAGGAAACTGAAGCTCTGAGAAGATAAACAACTTTGTCCATGAGACTACCAGGTGGATGCTAGTATCCCTTTTTTAAACAGAAAACTTAGTCACTTCCTCAAGATCACAAGCTTTGGCCCTCAAACTAGGTGTGCTGGCATGGAACCAGTGAAGGCAACATCTTCAAACTCCAGCCTTCACGCGAATGACCCAAAACATCAGGAGAAGATCCTTCTCTTCTGCTTTTTCACAAGGGGTCATTGTGGAAACAGACTATTTGTTTGCAGGAGTGGGACAGAGGGAAGAGACGAGAAGAGAAGATGGAGAATGCTAGGAAATAATAGGCTTGATCCTCAGGAATAACACAGAGCCTGTCTTTAAATATGGGCTTTATTCAACAAGAAATGTTCACTCGGACTATAACAGATTAGATAGGCATCAAATACTTTCAGTAATAGATAATTCCTCACCCCTTTTTGAAACCTCACATAATTAACTGGTTGCTTTTTCTATTCACACAAGACAAGTGATTTTTATGGTTTGTTCTTTTAACCAAATCAACCAATTATTTCAACATCCTTATAAAGTGCCGACATTTGAATCTTCACATGGCTTTTGTATTGATGTAAGTCCAATGAGTGAAACTCAGATAGAGCTTTCACAGTGAATAAGATCCTCCTGCTGTCATCCTCCATTGAGTTGACCACTTCTTTCACTAGACCAACTAAATCAGCAGTTATTTTAAATGCAATCATTTCCCCCCCACACACACTGTTCATAGCCACAAATAATCAGCATCTCAGCATCTCATGTATCCTAAAAGTAAAATACGAAAATTCAATTTCCTTTTTTACTTTCTATTTCAAGAAAATGTTGGGAAAATGGGATATGTAATACAATTTTAAAACTATAAATTCACTCCCTTGTATATGTTCCTACTCTCACTTTGTAATAGACAGGTATTAGTGTGTGGTTGTTGGGTACAGTGGTACCCAATGCTTATTTGTTCTATTGATTTCTTCTGCCACAGATGCACTGAAGTGCAAAGTGTTACATATAGTTGCAGCTTATTTTTGTCCTCTATTGGGAAGAGAATCATAAGTAGAGCTATTTAATCTTGAGATTGGAAAAGATCTGAAAAGTATTATTGATGAGATATGAGTGTTTAGATCCTTTCATCTTTCTGAACAGAAGACTGAATAAATGCAAAACATTCAATTTCTAAATAAACCCTGACATAACAAAGATTTCCCAAATACTTATCACAGTGCCTAGAAAAGTATCTATTTTTTAGTATATAAATGCCACAAAAGGGAATCTTTGGGTATATGATGCTAGTCATCTATAAAACATTAAAATGAGGCATATTTGCGCAAGGTTTTATTGTACTGAATACTGTCATTGGTTCCTCATTATAATATGTGTACATTTTACATTCAGAAGGAAAATTCAGAGTACTATTCTTTATGTTTGCTTAATGGTAATATTTTCCTTATAAAATCTGCAACTTGTTGAGAAGTTGTCAGAAAACATTATGATTCATCTTTCATCTTAAACATCTCCTTCAGGTTGGTGCGTGAGCCAAGCCTGCAGAGAGCTCTCCTACACCTATGGTGCCTTCCTGTCTCCCACACTCCTCACCCACACAGCTGAGCATTGCTATGCTAACTGCCTAAAGCAGTGGACTCATATTTCTCCAAACAGATTATAATGTCCTTGATGCAAGACAAACCTAAAAGAGGCTTCCAAACTATACTATGCTTTTATCTTTTGCAGCCCGGAGCAAGGAGCTGGGCACCATAGGAGGTGCCCAATGAGTATTTACTCATTGAATGCTTTGCAAAGAACAGGGGAAGATGCCTTCTTCCTCTGTGAGACATGAAAAGTTATTTTCACAGTAAATACATCATGACAAAGAGAATCCTTGGGTGGAAATAAAACAACAACAGAGAATGAGGTCTATAGTTTGTGGTTTGACCTTTTCCCTGTGAGACATTTAAACCTTTTCCTCAAACATTAAGGGCTTAAAATGCAGCTTCAAATACTTATCTAACATGTAACTCATGGGATTAAAATCTGACCTTTCTGCCCACATGTTAATACCCCTTTCCCACGCCTGCCCTGGCTCTTGACTCAAGAGCACCCTTTCTCTTTTCTACGCTCCATCCTTGTCAGTTGTCAGATCCATCTTCCTGATTCTTTATTTATTCTTGTTTTACAAGGCCTTATCAGTAAGGCCTTCCTCAGAGTCTATACAAATAATATTTTAAGGAAAATTAAGATTTTTTGTAATATAATATTAATGTATTTCAGTACAGAAAAATTTGAAAGTCAAAATATGGAAAGCAATAAAATAAAAATCATTTATCATCCTATACTACAGAGATCACAGCTGCTCTTATTTGGTGGGTGTCATTCTACTTTCTAGTCTATATTCTGAGAATTTTAATGCATTCTTCTGTCTTACAAATCTAGAATTATACTTCCCAGGGGCTTCCCTGGTGGTCCAGTGGTTGGGGTGTCGTACTTCTGCTGCATGGGGCGTGGGTTTGACCCCTGATTGGGGAACTGATATCTCACATGCCTTGCAGTGCAGCCAAGAAAGAATTACTCTACAGATATTACATAAGGATATTACCTTAAACATTGTGTATTTTTCTACCACATTGATTCTAAACTTTTTCCATGCCCAAGAACCATCTGGGAAGAATGCTCAACTGCTCATTCTTAGTTCTTTTGCCCAGAGACCCTGAATCAATGAGTCCAAAGTAAATCCAGAAATCTGTAATTTTCTTAAGCACTACTAGCCTTCCCAAACTGTATCTTTCTCAAACCATTCTTTAAGAAACATGGTCCTATTCTACAACATAATTTTTCCTCTACAGACGTATACATATTCCATAGTTTATACTATCTTAAAAATTCTTATTTTAGGCGTTGCACGTACATGTAGAATGAAGTAGAGTGGTATGAGGAAAAGAAGGATCTTGAGTCTCAAAGAACTGAAAATTTTAATGTTAAAATTTTTTTGTATATTGGTTTGACCTGCTCATGGTGTCATTTTGTTCAAACTACTCACCTGGATAAATCCCAGAAATGAATACATTCTCCCCGAGTATACAGTGATGTATTTCCTGGGTGAATTTGGTTAATAAGAATTACTTTGGCAACATTTTACAGAAATTAAAAATGCTATTACAAAATCCAAGTGTAGCCCAAATATATTTGCATCAAAAATCTCAAGAAAATCCCGTTGTGCTTACTCCTTACTGTGTCTTAGTTCCTTATCCATATCGCCTCTATGCCTTATGTGCAGTACCTCTCTGGATTTCTCCTTACATATATTTCTGTTCTTTCCAGAACATTCTTACTCATGACATCTCATCCTCTTATAAACTCTCTCCAACATTCTTTTCTACCACAATCTCTGTATCTCTGTGGTATCTGTAACTTTTCAAAGGGTATTAAAAAAACCTGACACATAATGAATGGGGTGCTTTAGTTAATACCTGGGTGAGGTAAGGGAGGGTGAGATAAAACCAGGAGGATCAGGAATCTGGCTTTCAGAGTAAATTCACCAGCTGACCTTTTGTTAACTTCGGAGGCCACCCATATTTAAAGTCAGCCATGGCAGAACTGTTGAGAACATTGCCTTCCTAACGGACCCAAGTGACTGACTTGACCTTTGCCCTGAGTGGAGTTCATTGTTTGTATCTTCCTGTTATCAGGAGCTTCATGAAGGCAGATACCCTAGGACTGTGAAGGAGCCGTGGGAGCTGATAGGTCTGATGAGAACAGCAGGTATAGCCCTGTTTACCAAGGATCACGTAGTTTCAATCTTTGTTTTAAGCCCTTCATTTTTAAACAAATGAGTTTAAGGAAAGAAAACAGCTTGTTTGCTTTTAGTGTGTACAAAGTATTCAATGAGTATTAATGTGCTGCCAAAGACCCAAGAGAACACAGTCCTAAGATGATGACAACGATGATGGTGGTGATGATAGGAAGTTCCAAAGGTTCGCAGTGTTTAGACAGTTCATCTGAGAGTCTCCAGCTGCCTCAAGACAGAGGTTCAATACACTGGCCCTAAAAACCGGGCTATAAATCAGCCTATACCTGATTTCAAGCATCTTTACATTCTCAGTGATGAAATTCCACTTGCAGGAGCCTTTCCTACCAGACTTCATGGTCTCCCATTTGTAGGAACACATTGGACCATTTGCCTTACTGCCAAGCAAGATGGCAAGGAAAGAGCCCAGGCATTTTGCATGTGACAGCATAACACTAAGAGGGTTAAGGGATCCTCGCAGAGGTGGTTAAGGAAACTGTTCAAGGTAAAACAGGATGAGGCATAACTGGATTTTGAACCTAGATCTTATTTGGCTGGAAAATGTCTCTCATCTTTCCATGTCTGGTTCTTTTCCCTCTGCCTTCACATGGTAGAAGATTAATGCTATATAACTGTCCATCATATATTTCATCTTCTTTTTGTAGCAAAACCTTGGTTATTTTTAGAGAATTACCCTTTCTCACTAAATACAAGCTAGTGGGACTATGAATTGAGATGATTTCGTCCATGTCAATAAGGTACTTCCGACCCAGAATTCAAATTGCTTTGTGAGCAAAGCGATAAAAAGAATGGCAGATAACTGTTCTTCGTTCATTCCAGCTATTGTTCTCAGGCCCCCTAGAGTTCTGGGGTTCTTGCTGTTTCCATGCTGGGTTCTGCACCCTTCCTGACAATTCTCTGAACTCCTTGAGACCCTTCCAATAATACTAAGTCAGTTTCTGTTGCTTGCAAACCAGAATTCTAAACTTAATGCGCCCTGAATACATGAAAGGGGAGTGTTTTCTAAACTCCCCTGATCTTAATATTAGTCTAGGACTGTTATAAAAAATACAGATTTGGGGGTTCTACCTCAGGCCCACTAAGTTAGAATTTCTAGGAGTAAGGCCTAGATAACTGTTTTATAGTAGGCTCTCCACGCAATCTATTTTTTTCCTAGAAAAATAAACTTAATTTTTGACCTTTTCCCCTCACTTTCTAATTCTAACCATCTCCTGTGTGGGTTCCTTTCCCTATGCTCTCAATTTACAAATGACATCATACCTGTCTACTTACTTTCCTCACTCACTATATTTTTAAGACATATATTTATATCAATGTGCTGCATGGAATTTTATGATTTGTATATACTGCAGTTTGTTTATTCATTCCTCTTGATGGGAATTTGATTGTTACCATTTTTTGCTAATATAAACAGTGTTACAATGGACATCCCTCTTGTGTATGCCTATGAGAGTATTTCTATTATATATGCCAACTGTGGAAATGTTGGATTATAAGCATATACACAGAATTTAACTAAATTATTCCAATTGCTTTCCATTAAATAATCAATTTACTATAAGGGCATAAAGTTTCATCCACAACCCTGATGGTGTTTAATATCAAACGATTAAAAAAAACTTTTGCCAATCTGGTAGACATTAATGAGATATCATCATTCTAATTTGCCTTCCTCTGTTATTATTTCTTTATATGCCTATTAGTCATCCAGGCTTACCTGCTATGCCTACTCACATTCTTTGCATATTTCTTTTAGGTTTCCTTTTATAGCAGATTATATCTCTTAAAAATGACCTTAGTAATATTTTCCATTCCACATTCACTTCCAGAACTTTGTCACTTTCCATCAAGATATGGAGTCCACTCCCCCTTCCATGAATCTAGAACTACTCTAACCTCAATGAATAGAATGTGGTAGAAGTCAGTGTCGGACTTCTGAAGCTAGGTCACAGAAGGCAGTACAGCTTCTCTCTTTCTCTTCCCCTCCCCTCTTTGTCTTTCTCACTCTCTCTTCCTGCCCTTGAAATCCAATCACCATATTGGTGGAAGCCCAGACCACATGACCAAACAGTATTAGATGTCCCCACCTACACCTCTAGCTAAGCATTCCAGCTGCTTGCCAGTTGTGATACATGTGTCACTGAGCCATTAGGACAAGGTTCAGAAAACATTTTCTTAAAGAGCCAAATAGTAAGTATTTAAACCATTCTTAGTTCATGAATCACACAAAAACTGACAGGATTTGGCCTGCTAGGCTGTTTGCCTTCCCTATACTGCAGCTAAAATTCAGTACAGCAAAGATGGGCTGTCCCCACTGAGGTCTGCCCAAACTGCAATTCCATGAGCAAAGCAAATGCACTGTTTGAAGCCACTGAATTTGGGAGTAATTTGCTTTGCAGTTACTGTTGTTGTTCAGTTGCTCAGCTGTGCCTAACTCTTTGCCATCCCATGGACTGCAGCACGCCAGGCTTCCCTGTCCTTCACTATCTCCCGGAGTGTGCTCAAACTCATGTCCATTGAGTTGGTGATGCCTTCCAACCATCTCGTACTCTGTTGTCCCCTTCTCCTCCTGCCTTCAATCTTTCCCAGAACCAGGGTCTTTTCTTGAGTCAGTTCCTCACATCAGGTGGCCAAAATATCACAGCTTCAGCTTCAGCATCAGTCCTTCCAATGAATATTCAGGGTTGATTTCCTTTAGGACTGACTGATTTGATCTTCTTGCAGCCCAAGGGACTCCCAAGAGTCTTCTCCAGCACCACAGTTCAAAGGCATCAGTTCTTTGGTGCTCAATCTTTTTTATTGTCTAGCTCTCACATCCTTATATGACTATTGAAAAAAACATAGCTTTGTCTATAAGGACCTTTGAAAGCAAAGCAATGCCTCTACATTTTAATACACTGTCTAGGTTTATTGCTGCTTTTCTTCCAAGAAGCAAGCATCTTTTGATTTCATGGCTGCAGTCACTGTCCACAGTGATTTTGGAGCCGAAGAAAATAAAGTCTGTCACTGTTTTCATCATTTCCCCATCTATTTGCAGCTATGTAACTAGAGGATGTAAACTTAGGGGATTCTCTTTTTTATTTTTAAGAATTCTTTTTCTTTCTTTATTTTTAGTATTGGTTTTGCCATACATCAACATGAATCCACCACGGGTGTATATGAGTTCCCAAATCTGAACCCCCTTCCCACCTCCCTCTCCATACCATCTCTCTGGGTCATCCTTTGTTCTAGATATTAATCACTTGTTAGTTTTACGTACTGTTAATATCTTCAATTTGTTAATTTTGTCTGTGATGCTCTTCCTTAAAGTACAAATCTTTGTTTTTGCGGCTGCTTCTAAGTTACTTCAGTCATGTCTGACTTTGTGCGACCCCACAGATGGCAGCTCACCAGGCTCCCCTGTCCCTGGGGTTCTCCAGGCAAGAACACGGGAGTGGGTTGCCATGTCCTTCTCCAATGCATGAAAGTGAAAAGTGAAAGTGAAGTCATTTTTCGGCTGTCACAATATCAGTCATTAGCTGTATAAATTGGGAATATTGTTTTAGTTTCCTTGCCTATTAAACAGGAGTAATAATAGTACCTAGTTTATAGAGTTGCTATGCCAAGTAAATGAATGAGTAACTGTGGAGCATATAGAACATTGTTTGACATGTACTAACCACTACCAAAGGGTTAAAAAGGAATAAGTGATTTCTCAGGTGGCTCAGTGGTAAAGAATCCACCTGCAATGCAGGAGACATAGGTTCAATCCCTGAATTGGGAAGAGCCCATGGAGAAGGAAATAGCAACCCACTCCAGTCTTCTTGCCTGGGAAATCGCCTGGTGGCCTATGTCCAAGGTGTCCCAAAGAGTTGAACACAGCTTAGCAACTAAGCACCAAAGATTTCCCTTTATATCATATCTTTTTGTGTCTTAAGAAAAAGTTCTGCTATCCACATCTATTTTTGGTATAAAGGTTACACTAACCTTGAAAAACTTTATTGGACATGTTTTCTCTTTTTCTTTTCTCTAGAATGTCTCATCTTATCTGTTCCTTAAATATTTGATATATCTCACCAATATAAATGCCTTATGTAGGGGTTGTAATGGATATAGAGAGAAAATTATTGTTTCAATCTTTGTAAATGGTATCAGTTTACTCAGCCTTTCTGTTTCTTTAATGTCATGGCATCTGGTCCCATCACTTAATGAGAAATAGATGGGGAAACAGTGGAAACAGTGTCAGACTTTATTTTTGGGGGCTCCAAAATCACTGCAGATGGTGATTGCAGCCATGAAATTAAAAGACGCTTACTCCTTGGAAGGAAAGTTATGACCAACCTAGATAGCATATTTTCAAGCAGAGACATTACTTTGCCAACAAAGATCTGTCTAGTCAAGGCTATGGTTTTTCCAGTGGTCATGTATGGATGTGAAAGTTGGACTATGAAGAAAGCTGAGTGCTGAGGAATTGATGCTTTTGAACTGTGGTGTTGGAGAAGACTCTTGAGAGTCCCTTGGCCTGCAAGGAGATCCAACCAGTCTATTCTGAAAGAGATCAGTCTTGGGTGTTCATTGGAAGGCCTGATGCTAAAGCTGAAAGTCCAGTACTTTGGCCACCTCATGCAAAGAGTTGACTCATTGGAAAACACTCTGATTCTGACAGGGGTTGGGGGCAGGAGGAGAAGGGGACAACAGAGGATGAGATGGCTGGATGGCATCATTGACCCAATGGATGTGAGTTTGGGTAAACTCTGGGAGTTGCTGATGGAGAAGGAGGCCTGGCGTACTGCGATTCATGGGGTCACAATGAGTTGGATACACCTGAGTGGCTGAATTGAACTGAAGGTAAATGTTAGCCTTTTTATGCAGGCTTCCCTGGTAGCTCAACTGGTAAAGAATCTGCCTGCAATGCAGGAAACTCTGGTTTGATTCCTGGGTATGAAAGATCTCCCTGGAGAAGGGATAGGTGACCCACTCCAGTATTCATGGTCTTCCCTGGTGGCTCAGATGGTAAAAAATCCCCTGCAATGTAGGAGACCCAAGTTGGGAAGATCCTCTGGAGGAGGGAATGGCAACTCGCTCCAGTATTCTTGTCTGGAGAATCCCCATGGACAGTGGAGACCGGCAGGCTGTAGTCCGTGGGGTCACAAAGAGCTAGACACAATTGAATGAATTTATACATTTCTTGAAAACTTGCATTTGCATCGAGGTTGTATTCTTAATTGGAATATGGTGGTGGTTTTGTTGCTAAGTTGTTGCGGACTCTTGTGACCCCATGGACTGTAGCCTGCCATGCTCCTCTGTCCATGGATTCTCTAGGCAAGAATGCTGGAGTGGGTTGCCATTTCCTTCTCCAAGGGATCTTTCCCACTCAGGAATCAAACCAGAGTCTCCTGCATTGCAGGCAGTTTCTTTGCCAACTGAACTACAAGGGAATCCCTAATTGGAATATAGTTATTCATAATAATCCTTTTGTAAGACTAAAATTTTCTACCTTATTTGAGGTTGGCTCACTTTCATTTCATATTTTGTTCATCTGTGTTTTCCTCTTTCTTATGGTCAATTTTACTGTGAGTTTTTGTAAGCATGTTAGATTTCAAAGAGTCAACATATATTTTAATCATTTTTTAAGTTCACTAATTTATTTGATTTCCACCATTATCTTTATTTCCTTCCTTTTGTTTACTCAGTTGCTTGTTCTCTAGCTTGCTTTAGTTGACCAATAGTTAATTTTTTATTTATCTTTGGATTTTGGAAAAAATATTCAAATTTCTAAGTTTTCCTTTAAATATCACTTTACCTGACTCCCACAAATATTGACATATAATGCTTGCATTTATTTTAATTCTAAGTGTTTTACTTTTTCCCTAGAGAAGGAAATGGCTACCCACTCCAGTATTCTTGTCTGGAAAATTTCATGACAAAGGAGCCTGGTGGACCACAGTCCATGAGGTCACAAAGAGTCAGACACAGCTGAGTGGCTGAGTGCACACCTAGGTTAGCAGTAAATCTGAGCAGGCGGCACAGAGATTTCCCATACGCTCTGCCCCCACACATCCACAACCTTCTTCACTATCAGCATCCCACGGTACAGTGGTACAATTGTTATAATACATGAACCTACATTGACAACGTCCATTGTTCACTCAATGGTGTACACTCTACAGGTTTTGACACATGTATAGTGACATGTTTCTACTGTAAATAGTGTCCTCCAGAGTAGTTTCACTACCCCCAAATCCTCTGTGCTCCACCTATTCATTCTTCCTTCCTCCTAACTCCTGGCAACCGCTGATCCTTCCACTGTCTCCATCATTTTGCCTTTCCACAGTGTCATAGTTGAAATCAGTATGCAGTCTTCACGGATTGACTTCTTTCACTTACAAATATATATTTAAGCTTCCACCACTCTTTTCATGGCTTGATAGTTCATTTATTTTTATTGCTGAATAATATTCCATTGTCTGGATGTACTGCAGTTTTTTCATTTATCTACTAACGGTCATCTTGGTTGCTTCCAACTTTTGGCAATTATGAATAAATCTGTTATAAACATCTGCATAAGTTTTTTGTGTAGATATAAAGTTTTCAATTCATTCAGGGAACAATAAGGAGTCCATTGCTGGGTTATATGGTATGAGTATGTTTAGTGTTTTTTAATAAGGAATTGCCAAACTGCTTTCCAAAGTGGCCGTACCACTGTGTCTTCTCACCAGCAATGAGAGTTCTGTTGCTTCCCAGTCTGGCCAGCATCTGGTATTGTTATTGTTCTGGGTTTTAGACATTCTTTTAGCTAGTAGGTGTGTGTGGTATCTCACTGTTGTTTTAATTAGCATTTCCCTAATGGCATATAACATTTAGCATCTTTTCACACGCTGATTTGCCACCTGTATATCTTCTTTGATGAAGGGTCTGTTCAGGTCTTTTGCTCATGTTTCAATTGAGTTGTACCTTCCAAGATTATTGCATAACATGTATGCAAGTGCCCAACACTTAGTAGGCATTCAGTAAGTGCCCCCTTCCCATGTGAGTAGCTGGTCCCTTTGGCTATTTGTGAGTTCACATACTATAGAATAGAATCTTTAAAAAAGATAAAATCATGACTCTCTTATAAACATAAGGTGAGCATAAGTCAAAGATTTATTTAATTTATAAGTTAATGAGGGGGCCTGTAAATGTTACAATCTGTTTAAAGGAGAATTAGAAGAATACATGTATATAGGAGATAAAGATGCTGAAATGAAATTACAGATAAATATTCAACTGCTTAGTGTTTATAGGCAATGTCAACTGCATCTCTATAGGACACAATTTGTATTTTTATGGGCAAAAATCAAGGACTGCACTGAGCCTTACCTGAGTATGCCTTCCTGTGCTTGGCCTAGAAATTCTTTGAAGTCAGTAAGTTGTTTGTAGTTATAGAGCTCATCTCACTTGTTTTTTTATCTCTCAGAAATCATTGCCCTTCCTTACCTGATTTCCAGTGTCTTGCAAACTATTGGTTTGATATGTTTTGTTTGTTTTGTTGTTGCTGCTAGTGGTAGTGGTGATGGTGGTAGTTGTGTGTGTGTGTGTGTGTGTGTGTTATTTGTTTCAGGCAGAAGGGTAAACCTGCTTCCTATATTCCATCTTATCTGAAAGTGAAAGGCTGCTTCATTCATTCTGAATGCTGTGCAGTGTTCTCTTGTGGAACTGTCCACAAGCTGGCCATTGCCTCTCCCATCCGTAGCCATCTGAGTTTGTCTCCAGGTTTCACTAGTATCAGAAGAGTTCATGTACATTGTTGTACCTGCCTCCTGGTGTACTTGTGGAAGTGTTTCCCTTGAGTTAGACCTAGTAGTGCTCAAAGATTTGGAGCCCTAGTTTAGGGTGGGAAGTCTAGAGATGGGAATTTGGCCTGTGGATGTCCTTCAGGAAACCTCTTATCTCCTTTGGAGCAGCCTCTCGAGTCAGATCTGCATCCCACATGGAGGGCTTTTAACTAATCATCCTGCAGAGATACCGACCATCCTAGTAGTTGAGATATCTTCCATCAGCTAAGTCTGGAGGACCGTCCCCTGCCAGGGAATCTCAACAGTCTCCTTCGATGTTACTGGGGTTGCTCTTCTTTTTCTGATGCAGAAGAGGGACTGATCATAAAACACTTTTACCACACACAGAGACTTCTTGCTCAGCTTAGCCCGCCTGAGTTCTTTCTCTGGCTCTTCCAGACATGGAGGGCAGAGGTGGGCCAAGGAGTTCTGGGATCAGAAATTTGGCTTCCAGTTTTGTCTGACACCCTGGATTGAAATCTGACATGCAGGTGATAGACTAAGATTGTGTGGATTCACTATTTCTAAATGTTTGAGAACAAATAAGTTCATTTAATTTTGGCTTTTATCTTCCTGTTCATCTTTCTTGTTTACTTAAGCATGTGGCCTGCTGACAGCTGGCAGGCTCACAAACAGAAAATTGAAGATTGACTGGCTCTGATTGCCCCAGGGTCACCTTCTTCCTGAAACTCATATGCGAAAGTCCTAGCTGTCCCTAGCTGGAAAACTGAAAGATATCCTTCACACTAGCTAACACTTTTTATGGACTTTCTCTCTCTTACCAATCCCAGTTTCCCCCTTTCTACCCCTAAACCACTTGAAGTATGGGGTAGTGATGATGAGCCCGAGCTTCACTTCTCACCTGCTGTGTGACTTTCAGCAGTCTTTAAACATTTCCCCATCTATAGCATGTGTATACTAATTATTCCTATCTCATAGTAATTTTTGGAAAGATCAAATCAGATAGCTCCTGTGAGTACTTAGTAGAATAGAGAAAAGTTTTAAATACTTGTAAAGATTAGCTTAGTGACTCTCACCTGGGGTTGATTTTGCTTCCAGGGTGCATTTGACAGTATCGGAAAAATTTTAAGTTGTCACATCTTGGAGGGGGTGTTGCTACTGGCATCTAGCGGGTAGAGTCCAGATGTTCTACTACGAAACACCCTACGGTGCACGGGACAGTCCTTCTTCTGGAAAAACAATTATCCTGTTCAAATATCTATAGTGCTGAGGTCAAAAAACCCTGGGATAGCTATATGCATATTATTATCCCTGTGGACATAATACCGCTTTAGTCTGGATTGCATCCTGGAGACATAAGATACTAGAAATGGAAGAGATATGAGAAATTGAATCTTACCATCAGATAGATATGTTAGCAAAACAAGTGGATACTTACGGATGTGGGGTCAACTTGTACATCTGTTGATCATAATTTTCTTGTTATCCTGTAGGGTGTACTCAGTTTAAGAAAGAAAAGTCTAGGTCACCATATATACATTAGCTCCTTTTATTCATTTGATCTTAGAAGATAAAATATTGAGTCCTGAGGCTTCCCTTTTTCCAGTGAATCATGTTTATAATTTTTCCCTTAGAAAAACAATGTTATACAGATTTATTATTTTAAGAATTGCAGTTTACCGTTCTTCTTGACTCTGCTATGAGTCGGATTTCATTCAAATTTAGACCAGAATCTATAGTTAGTCAATTCAGGGTTGTGATATTGTGATACTGCTAATGCTTTGAAAACTCTGTAATAAGTTCAACTCACTGAGTGAGTGAGTGAAGTCGCTAGTCAGGTCTGACTCTTTGTGACCCCGTGGACTGTAGCCTACCAGGCTCCTCTGTCCATGGGCTTCTCCAGGCAAGAATTCTGGAGTGGGCTGCCATTTCCATTGAGCACCACCTATTTGCCCAAACCATGCTAGGTGCTGGAGAGAGGGTAATGGATAAGATGAATATACGACACCAGTCTACTGGGGAAGGACTTCCCCAGTATATGAGGACTATATAATTAATTACCAGTGGGATGAATGTTATGAAAGGGGACAGATAACACAGATTTAATGGAGTCCTAGAGGTGCAGGAATCAGTTCAGTTCAGTCACTCAGTCGTGTCCAACTGTTTGCAATCCCATGGACCACAGCACGCCAGTCTTCCCTGTCCATCACCAACTCCCAGGGCTTACTCAACTCATGTCCATAGAGAGAGGATGTTATCCAGTCATCTCATCCTCTGTTGTCCCCTTCTCCTCCCACCTTTAATCTGTTCCAGAACCAGAGTCTTTTCCAATGAGTCAGTTCTTCACATCAGGGGCCAAAGTATTGGAGTTTAGGTTCAGCATCAGGCCTTCCAAATAATATTCAGGACTGATTTTCTTTAGGATTGACTGGTTTATCTCCTTGCAGTCCAAGAGACTCTCAAGAGTCTTCTCCAACACCACAGTTCAAAAGCATCAATTCTTCATGGCTCAGCTTTCTATATAGTCCAACTCTCACATCCATACATGACTACTGGAAAAACCATAGCTTTGATTAGACTGACCTTTGTTGGCAAAGTAATGTCTCTGCTTTTTAATATGCTATCTAGGTTGGGCATAGCTTGTCTTCCAAGGAGCAAGCATCATTCAATTTCATGGCTGCATTTATCATCTGCAGTGATTTTGGAGCCCAAGAAAATATAGTCTCTCACTGTTTCCGTTGTTTCCCCACCTATTTGCCATGAAGTGATAGAAACAGATGCCATGATCTTCGTTTTCTGAATGTTGAGCTTTAAGCCAACTTTTTCACTCTCCTCTTTCATTTTCATCAAGAGACTCTTTAGCTCTTCTTTGCTTTCTGCCATAAGGGTGGTGTCATCTGCATATCTGAGGTTATTGATATTTCTCCCGGCAATATTGATTCCAGCTTGTGCTTCAACCAGCCCAGCGTTTCTCATGATGTACTCTGCATATATGTTAAATAAGCACGGTGACAGTATACAGCCTTGATGTACTCCTTTCTCAATTTGGAACCAGTCTGTTGCTCCATGTCCAGTTTTAACTGTTGTTTCTTGACCTGCATACAAATTTCTCAGGAGGCAGGTCAGGTAGTCTGGTATACTCATCTCTTTCAGAATTTTCTGCAGTTTGTTGTGATCCACACAGTCAAAGGGTTTGGCATAGTCAATAAAACAGAAGTAGACATTTTTCTGGAACTCTCTTGCTTTTTCAGTGATCCAGTAGATGTTGGCAATTTGATCTCTGGTTCATCTGCCTTGTCTAAATCCAGCTTGAACATCTGGAAATTCACAGTTCATGTACTGTTGAAGCCTGGCTTGGAGAATATTGAGCGTTACTTTGCCAGCATGTGAGATGAGTGCAATTGTGTGGTAGCTTGAACATTCTTTGTCATTGCCTTTCTTTGGGATTGGAATGACAACTGACCTTTTCCAGTCCTGTGGCCACTGCTGAATTTTCCAGATTTGCTGGCATATTGAGTACAGCACTTTCACAGCATCATCTTTTAGGATTTGAAATAGCTCAACTGGAATTCCATCACCTCCACCAGCTTTGTTCATAATGATGTTTCCTAAGGCCCACTTGACTTCACATTTCAGGATATCTGGCTCTAGGTGACGGATCACACCGTTGTGGTTATTTGGGTTGTGTTGATCTTTTTTGTGTAGTTCGTCTGTGTATTTTTGCTACCTCTTCTTAATATCTTCTGCTTCTGTTAGATCCATGCCATTTATGCCCTTTATTGTGTCAATCTTTGCTTGAAATGTTCCCTTCATATCTCTAAGTTTCTTGAAGAGATCTCTAGTCTTTCCCATTCTATTGTTTCCCTCTATTTCTTTTCATTGATCACAGAGGAAGGCTTTCTTATCTCTCCTTGCTATTCTTTGGAACTCTGCATTCAAATGGGTATATCTTTCCTTCTCTCTTTTGTCTTTAGCTTCTCTTCTTTTCTCAGCTATTTGTAAGGCCTCCTCAGACAACCATTTTGCCCTTTTTGCATTTCTTTTTCTTGGGGATGATCTTGATCCCTGCCTCCTGTACAACGTCATGAACCTCCATCCATATTTCTTCAGGCACTTTATCAGATCTAATCCCTTGAATCTATTTCTCACTTCCACTATATATTTGTAAGTGATTAGATTTAGGTCATACTGAATGGTCTGGTGATTTTCCCTATTTTCATCAATTTAAGTCTGAATCTGGCAATAAAAAGTTCACATTCTGAGCCACAGTCAGCTCCCAGTATTGTTTCTGCTGACTGTATAGAGCTTCTCCATCTTTGGCTGCAAAGAATATAATCAATCTGATTTCAGTATTGATCATCTGGTGATGCCCATGTATAGAGTCTTCCCTTGTGTTGTTGGAAGAGGGTGTTTGCTATGACCACTGCGTTCTCTTGGCAAAATTCTGTTAGCATTTTACCTACTTCATTTTGTTCTCTAAGGCCAAATTTGCCTGTTACTCCACATATCTCTTTACTTCCTACTTTTGCATCCAATCTCCTATAATGAAAAGGACACCTTTTTTTGATATTAGTTCTAAAAGGTCTTGTAGGTCTTCATAGAACTTTTCAACTTGAGCTTCTTCAGCATTACTGGTCAGGGCATAGACTTGGATTACTGTGATATTGAATGGTTTGCCTTTGTTCTCTTGGCAAAATTCTGTTAGCATTTTACCTACTTCATTTTGTTCTCTAAGGCCAAATTTGCCTGTTACTCCACATATCTCTTCACTTCCTACTTTTGCATCCAATCTCCTATAATGAAAAGGACACCTTTTTTTGATATTAGTTCTAAAAGGTCTTGTAGGTCTTCATAGAACTTTTCAACTTGAGCTTCTTCAGCATTACTGGTCAGGGCATAGACTTGGATTACTGTGATATTGAATGGTTTGCCTTGGAAACAAACAGAGATCATTCTGTCATTTTTGAGACTGCATCCAAGTACCGCATTTCGGACTCTTTTGTTGACGATGATGGCTTCTCCATTTCTTCTCAGGGATTCCTGCCCACAGTAGTAGATATAATGGTCATCTGAGTTCACCCATTCCAGTCCATTTTAGATTGCTGAGTCCTAAAATGTCGATGTTCACCCTTACCATCTCCTGTTTGACCACTTCTAATTTGCCTTGATTCATGGACCTAACATTCCAGGTTCCTATGCAATATTGCTCTTTACAGCATAAGACTTTACTTCCATCGCCAGTCACATACACAACTGGGTGTTGCTTTGCTTTGGTTCTGTCTCTTCATTCTTTCTGGAATTATTTCTCCACTGATCTCCAGTAACATATTGAACACCTACTGACCTGGGAGTTCACCTTTCAATGTCCTATCTTTTTGCCTTTTCATGCTGTTTATGGGGTTCTCAAGGCAAGAATTCTGTAGTGGTTTGCCATTCCCTTGTCCAGTGGACCATGTTTTGTCAGAACTCTTCACCACAACCCATCCAGTTTAGGTGACCCTACATGCCATGGCTCATAGTTTCATTGAGTTAGACAAGGCTGTGGTCCATGTGATCAGTTTGGTTAGTTTTCTGTGATTGTAGTTTTTATAGTGTTTGCCCTCTGATGGATAAGGATAAGAGGTTTATGGAAGAGGTATAGTAACACTTGCTGAGAAAGTGACATTTACACTTGTCACATGAAGAATGAGTCAGGTAGGAGTCTACTGAAATTGGAGTTGAAGGAAGAATTAGAGGACATATGATTGGGGGGGGTGTACTTGTTATAACTGATCTTGATTTAGAGTTTGCCATGTTGTCAAATAGTTTAGAACACAGATGAGAAAACCCAATTGTACACTTATCTGGCTCTGCCTAAGTTTTGTTGTTTAGTCGCTCAGTCATGTCAACACTTTGCGACCCCTTGGAAAAATAAAAATTTTAGGTTCAATGAAAAATCATGCCACTATTAAGCTCTTCGCTGAAAAGAATTTTACAGTCTAGCAAAATAAGAATTAATCATGCAGCCTTTCAAAGTCTTCAAATGTTAAATATCTTACATCTTGCTTTTAATAGGTTCTTTGTTTTGCTTGTTTGTTCAGCATAAATCAGAGCTAACACGATCCCATCTTTAATAGTTCTCTTTCGAAGTCTGTTGACACGCCAGTTGGTATGAATCGTCCTAAACGTCCTCCCTCATGGGCAAAACCCATCTGTCAAGATCTACAAAATGTTATTTCCTGCTTATGGGAGACATTGCTGTAGAGCTGAATGCCCTGCCAAGGAGAAGTCTGCTAAAGCCGCATGCTAATACACCCATGCCCTGCAAGCTCATCTTTCAGAATTTTCAGAAAATCTCAGATCCCATAGACCAACATTAGTAATGAGGAGCAGCTCCTCCTGGCCTGACACAGAAGTAAGGTTTACCATGAGTGCAGGGTTGCCAAATTTAACAAATGCAAATATAAAACAAGCTATTTTTTGGTACTAAACACCACACATTTGTTATTTATCTGAAAGTCTTTGCTTGAAGCACTGTGAAATGTTAGAAAAGCGTTTGTTCATTTATTCACACAAATTATTGTGCAAAAGTCATTTTCCCAGTAATGCCTCCCCTGATCCCTATATTTAAAATTGTATGACTCTCAATATCTCCTTCTTGCCTTTATTCCCTTTATAATCTGTCAAATTATTTATGTATTTTGCTTATTGACTGTCTTCTCAAGGTATGTAAGATTGAAGGCATGAACTTTGGTTTATTTTCTTCTCTACACTATCCTCATGACCTAGAACAGGCCCTGACATGCGGTAGATACTCAGTAAGAAGGTGTTGAAGTCATTCTTTCATTCATTTGTTTGTAGATAATTGTGATTCAAAGCATAGACTCTAAAGACCAATTGATCTGAACTTGAATTCTGGCTCTAGAATATATCTGATATCTGTGATGTCAGATCAGTTGTGTCATTTTCTATATGTTAGTATTCTCCTCTGAAAAGTGGATATTAGAATAGTACCTCTTGGATAGAGGTGCTAATAAAAACATAAGGCCTGCAAACTTTCTAGCACAGTGTCTGGAACATTGTAAACATTTAATAAATGGAACTGTTGTCTATTCAAAATTACTGGTTGAGAATCTTTTCTATCTCTCAGAATTTTCTGAGTGTTAGAAGGATCACAGTAAGCAACACATTGTCTTGGAGCTCAAAGAGATAAGAACCTAATGAGAAAATATTAATAAACAGAAAAGTGTCCTAGATCACAATAAACAGCATAGCAGTGGTAACTAAATGACTTATGGGAGCATTAGGACACCTGACCCAGAATTGGGTGGTGGGAAGAGTCAGAAAAGATCCACGGAAGAATTGTTATCTAGTTTAAAATAATATGTGTGGTTAACCAGAAGCAGATGAGATGGGGATGGGTAGGGTAGAGAAAATATTCCCAGAAGAGGGAACAGTGGGTATCAGAGTCCAGAACAAAGAGTGAGCCCAGGACTTACGTGTTGAGGAGAGCAAGCAGGTTTGTGTGGCTGTATCAGAGAGAGAAGTATGAAGAAGAGGGGAGATGATGAGCCTGGGGACAGATCGTGATGGATCTTACAAGCCTGTTAAGGAGTTTAACCTGGAGACAGAGGGCCACTGAGGCCACCATTTACATTTTAAGGAGATGCCTCCGTATGGAGTGTGGAGACTGGATTTGAGGGATTGAAAATGAAAGAGAGGACAGTAAGGCAGTTTGGGCAGTGATCCAGATACAATAGGATGGGACCTGAAAGTTCTTGGGAGCAGAAAAAAGTGACTTAGATGATAATCAGAAGGTAGAATAGAATCTGAGCATTGGTTGTTTCACTGGAGCTCATAATAACTCTGTAAGAATCTCTATTTTCTGTGGATATTTTACAGAAATATCCACCTTAAGGTGTGGTTGTTTGATTTTGGAATAATGCTGGCCATCTAGAAATATTCTGTCTTCTTGAATTTACCGGAGGGGTTTGTAGAATTAACATTATTTCTCCATTAAATGTTTTGTAAATTCATCTGGGCTTAGAGTTTTCTTTGTGGGAATAATTTAACTACTTACTTAATTTTTTAATACATCTGGGCTGTTCAATTTACTTCTTTTTGAGTGAGCTTTGAAGTTTGTGTTTTTCAAAGAATTCCATCTATTTTAGCCAGCCTAACCCTAACCCTCTTTCCCTTTTGAATAGTTCTTTCCGCAGCATCGGTTGCTTTCCGCACATGTATGTGCTGGCCTATATCTAATTGAATGCTCAAAGTGACTTGCTGTATGTCTCTAAGATTCTCTATGCATGTCTCTCATTTGCAGTACTCTGTCCTGCCAACAATCTTCCTCTTGGATTCTCAGTTCAACTCAGAGAGTGCCTTGGACTCTTTTGGGCGCATCTAGATGATGATGGTAATCATCTAGATGCTTTCTCAAAGCAGAAAGCGGTGGCAATGATAAGATTCACTTATTTTTTTCCCTGGTCTCTCAGGGAACACTGTCCTTTTTAGCTTGTTGTCCACTGCCTTAAAAACCATTGTTTCATATATTTCATCTTTTTTGGAGTACAGAAAGTTTTAGGCAGGGTGTCAATCCAGCCCCCTGTTATTCCACTTTGGTTGGAAGTAGAAGTCTCTCCTATATTATTTGAAATCTGAAAAATTATTTTACTCATAGTTTAGTATATATCTATAGAAGATAAGAATACCTTAAAATATACAACACCATTATCTCATCTTTTAAAAACTGATGATTTTTACATGTATCTTATTTAATTATCTCATAAATGTCACTTTATTTTCACCATTTGTTTATTTAAATCAAGATCCAAATAAGGTCCATACCTTGGGTTTAGTTGGAGCACATCCTGAGTCTCTTTTAATCTATAGGTACCCTTCTGTTTCCCTCTTCTATCTTCACACCTTGCTTTCTGTTTATTTTCTTCAGGAGCCAGTCTTTGCCTTTGTAGAGTTTTGCAGTTGTGATTTTGCTGACTACTTCCCTCTATTTCTCTAGTCTTTATTTCCTACTAATTAGTAATGGATCTAGGAGTTTGATCAGGTCCAGGTTCAATGTCATTTAAGCCAGAAAGAAAGTCCTTAAAATATACAACACCATTATCTCATCTTTTAAAAACTGATGATTTTTACATGTATCTTATTTAATTATCTCATAAATGTCACTTTATTTTCACCATTTGTTTATTTAAATCAAGATCCAAATAAGGTCCATACCTTGGGTTTAGTTGGAGCACATCCTGAGTCTCTTTTAATCTATAGGTACCCTTCTGTTTCCCTCTTCTATCTTCACACCTTGCTTTCTGTTTATTTTCTTCAGGAGCCAGTCTTTGCCTTTGTAGAGTTTTGCAGTTGTGATTTTGCTGACTACTTCCCTCTATTTCTCTAGTCTTTATTTCCTACTAATTAGTAATGGATCTAGGAGTTTGATCAGGTCCAGGTTCAATGTCATTTAAGCCAGAAAGAAAGACACCAATACAGTATACTGACACATATATTTGGAATTTAGAAAGATAGTAATGATGACCCTGTAGGTGAGACAACAAAAGAGACACAGAGGTATAGAACGGACTTTTGGCCTCTGAGGGAGAGGGAGAGGATGGGATGATTTGGGAGATTGGCACTGAAACATGTATACTATCACATAAGAAACAAAGCGCCAGTCTATGTTCAATACAGGATACAGGATGCTTGGGGCTGATGTACGGGATGATCTGGGGAGATGGTGTGGGGTGGGAGATGGGAGGGAGCTTCAGCATTGGGAGCTCGTGTACACCTGTGGCTGATTCATGTCAATGTGTGGCAAAACCAATACAGTATTGTAAAGTAGAATAAAGTATTTTAATAAAATAAAATAAAATGTACTTTATTAGCTCTTTATATGTGAGCTAAATTCCTGAGGAAAAAGAACAGAGACATGTCTTTGTGAATTTATTTTTTATTTACCACACCTAACCTTGGATCATTCAGTCATCTCTAAAAGAATCTGTTGGAATCAGTGAAAAAATTAAAACAGAGAAAGAGATAACCCCAAAAAAACTGAGCTAAAATATTGAGCTGAGTGTCCTAGAAAGGACACAGCAAGGAAAACTGTAGATGGCTGAATTGAGGCTGGTCTTTGAATTTAATTTCAGGTTTTATTATCTTAATTTACACATTCATAAAAATGAAATAGGTCATTATCAAGTACTTAATTTTCAGTGTAAGCCATAAAAATGTGTACACATATAATACAGCCTGAATTATAGTTAAGACTTCCATTCTAATCTCCAGTGATTTGGCTCCTATAGGAAAAGACTGTGGTGGAAAATGCTTATTAGTCTTATTCCTTCTTTCCTTCCTTCCTTCCTTCACTTACCTGCTTATTCTATCACATAATTAACCAATAATTTAGTCATACATCCATTCATGAGTGAAAGTGGCAAATACAGAGCAGACACTGATTTGCCTTGAAGACCTCAGTCTCAAGGGAACACAAACCCTTTGTTGCTGTAGAAAGTAAAAGTGAAAGTCACTCAGTCATGTCCAATTCTTTGCAACCCCATGGACTATACAGTCCACAGAATTCTCCAGACCAGAACACTGGAGTGGTAGCTGTTCCCTTCTCCAGGGGATCTTTCCAACCCAGGGGTCGAACCCAGGTCTCCTGTATTGCAGGTGGATTCTTTACCAGATGAGCCACCAAGGAAGCCCAAGAATGCTGGAGTGGGTAGCCTATGCCTTCTCCAGAGGATCTTTCTGATCCAAGAATCGAACCAGGGTCTCCTGCATTGCAGGCAGACTCTTTACCAGCTAAGCTACCAGGGGAGCCTCACTGTTGTAGAAGAAGGTAATTAAAAATTGCTGTGGGAGTCCAAAGAATGAAGTGACTTTATCTACTATGCAAACTAAAGAATGATTATCTTTTCTCTGTTTTCTGAATTTTACTACCAAAAGCATATATAACTTTTGATTATCTCCATAAAAGAAAATACTTGTATATGATCTCAAAGCTACTTTCTGGTACTAACATTTTTTGAGATCCTGAGTTCTTGGATCTTTGAGATGGATTCTTTTGGTCAGGGTGACAGTGTCAGCCCAGGGATACAAATATTTGCAGAAACAGTTGTGATTCAGGGTAGTTAAGAAAAGGAAAAATAAGCAAAAGTTCACAAAAGGCAGAGATGAGATGCAAAGAGAGGATGAGTCAGGCCTCAAGACCCCATCAGTGAAGCAGATTGGACTCCAGAAGATATCAAATGCAGGGACATAAATATAAGATTCATTGTCTGTATGTGTCTCTGAGTTCAAAGTCTATAGCTAATATTTATTGAGCACTCACTATACTCCACATACCCTCACATGTTTTCATTTATCAAATCCTTACAAAAACCCTACAGGAGAGGTTTTATTATTAGTCCCCTTTACCAAGTGAGGAGATGGAGACACAGGGAAGGTGGATGAGTCATAGCTAGTATACAACAGAAATGAGATTTGAACATCTAATACAGAGGCTATTCCCTTACATATATATGAAGGAGAACAAGTCCTAAGAATATTCAACAAGCTGGAGATTCAGGAGAGCTAATAGGGTAGTTCCAGTCTGGGCCTGAAGACCCAAGAACCAGGAGACTGGATGGTTTAAGCATCCAGCTTGAAGGATAGAAGAGCTGATATTTCATTTTGCATCTGAATAGAAGAGGGGGGAAAAAGTGATGTCCCAGCTCAGGGCAGTCAGGCAGGAGGAATTCCCTGTTTTTCAGCCTTTTTAATTTAGGTCTTCTACTGATTAATTGAAGCCCACCTACATTTGGGAGGGTAATCTGCGCTATTCAGTCTACCAATTCAATGCCAGTCTCATCCAGAAACACCCTCACAGATGCACCCAGAGTAAATGGTTGACCAAATATTTGACATCCTTCAGCCAAGTCAAGTTGGCACATAAAATTAACCATCACAGGTGGACACAGAATCTTCTACCATCACTAATACCCATCCACATCCCTCTGGAGTCATTGACCTAAGTCACACCCCGTGTAGAATTTATAATGTTGGATTTATTGTAATGGAAAAGGGGGTATAATTTATGGAGCCCATAACCCTACCAGCCACTTCTCAGGCCTCAGTGGGCCCATGTTCCCCTGATGAGCTGACTGTAGTCCTTACCAAAGGACTCACTAGATAAATTATAGCATCAGGTTAAAGGTTTTATAAATAACCTTAAAATTGTTATTCTAGAAGTCACACGAATCATGATTTCTTAACTGGTGAGATGATAGTGGCAACACATTTCCTCCCAAAATCAGTTACATGAAAGAGATAAGTCTTAACCAGCAGATGGTAGATGCATATGGGGACTTTGTGTGTGTGTGTGGGGGGGGGGGCATGATTAGGCTTTCAACTAGCACTTTAGTTTCAGAACATAAACCAGCCTTAGCTGCTCCCAAATCCAAAAAGATAAAAATGAGGAGAAGGAATCACTGTACATTTGAAATAAACTCACTAAGTGACATCAGGCTGAGGACTGCCCTCTGAAGTAAAATACAGGTGATGCAACTACAATGTAAAAAAAATTGCAAAGCAAAGCTATAACTTAAGCGAAGATGAAGATTTTCAGGTGGTAGGGGAAAAAAAAAAACAACCCTGCAACTTTGGAAGGCCTTTGACAAAAGAGTATCTGTTAGTTTTTCTTTTAAGTTAACAATAGTAGAAGAGAACAGAATAGTAGTTCCAAAAGAGAATTGTCTGGATAACAAAGGATTAAAGAAACCTTTGAGAGCTTTGACACTACCAAATTTTCTGTAAAGGAAATGACCTTCTTAATGATCCTGCTGAGATAGTAGAATGTAAGTCAACGAACCATATGGAAAAATTATACCTCTCTCTCAAAAATAAATAGTTGTTCTAAAATTTGTAGTCCTAAAAATTAGTAGTTGCAATTGTAAGATAAAATTTTATATTGATAAATACAATAATCTTTTTATAGAACTTAATTTTATTTTGAAGACAGGATCACAATCAAACCTTACCACTTTAATTCTTGTTTAAGGTAGATCTGACTTACCTGGAATTTATTTTCCTTTACTGTCTAACTTTGGGTAACAAAATGCCTTTTATCAGCCATGCCAAACTGGAGACTCCATTTGAATGTGTATTACCATGTTACAGTGACTGTGGTGAGAAGTTACTGTAAATTAAGTGTTTGGAGCTTAATTATGGTCCACTGAAAACAAATGAAGTAAATGAATGTGCAAATCAATGAAAGAAAATGTGAGCAAATGCCTTTGAGTATTATGTATAAGAAACTGGTTAAATTTTTTAAAGAAACATCATGTACAAAGAGAATACAGGGAGGAAACTTGGAAAAAACCAGAGAGGGTAAAATAAGTTCATATTCTCAGAGGTTCTCTTCCTCCATTTCTCGGAGGTACAGAAAGAAAAGATTGAGATCCACACTCATGGCCAGACTGAGGCCAGGTGCCACTTTTAGGGCAGTCCACAGGGGGTCAAAGCGGTACTGAGTTTTGTCAGGATGTCAGCAAAACTGTGGAGCAGGTCAGGCTGAACTCTTGCTAAGTCATTAATTCCCTTTTTACTCTCTCCCTTTCATCTTCATGGGTTTAATTGTAAATTATTCTTCATTCCTCTGGGCTCTGTTTTCTCTTCTTGAGTTTGTTCCGGTGATTACAGCCTCAAACAAAAACTATGAATATTGAGTTTTCCCCTTGTGAAGTTAAAAATAAAGAAAGGCCAAGATGTTGCATTCAAAATAAACAAGCATTGCTGAAAGCCACCTGGTTATTGCTGTGGTTACTACTGGTAGGAATTTTTAAAACTGCATCTTTAGGCAAATGGTGCAATCGGTTAAAAGCGCCAATAAATTAACTCCCAAGAGTTATAATGAAGAGGAGGAAAACTATGAGTCAAGCACCTGAATCATTTCTGTAATCTGATGATCCAAAATAGACATGATTTCTCTCTGGGATGGTCTGATTTCCCTTGTAAGTTTTGGAACACATAATTAGGGACAGGGCAACCTGAGGCTGAAGTCAAAATGACTTTTTAGTGCCTGGATGCATATAAGGAAGAGACAGCAAACAATTTCCAGAAGAGAATCACACTGCATTTAGCTTGGCCATCAGTGGTTCCATATAATAACAACATCACTCACATATAACTTTGTTTCAGTGGCTGATATTAAGAAAAATTGTTACTTGCAATATGATGCACAGGGCTGTCAAAATCACACATACATGGCCTTTGGTCTGAAAATTATTTTGTTTTTATAGCACCAATTCAGCAGTGAAAAGTTCATAAATTTGTATTAGGAATATGAGGGCCATATTATATCACAAGAAGAAAGCAAAACCCAGTTAGTGAGAAAATGTGGGTCCATCTTCTGAAATCGATGTCTAGGTCCAGCTCATGAGTCAAAGGGAATTTTCTAGAAATCATTGTTGGATATAGCTCATATTTTGAAAAGGTGAGATCCTCAAAGGGGATTGATTCAATATTTCTGATAAAGATGGTTCCCCAAGCCTCTAAAATGACAGAGAGTCTTAATTGAATCCATGTAGAAGTTTAAAGCTCTTAGGAGAAAATTATCTAGGACTGAATTGGATAAACTTTGAGGTCCAAAATGGAGAGGTTTCTCTCAGTGAGAGAACTGAGTTATTGTTTAGTAAAAAAGAATGATGGGTAGTGTTATCAATCTAAAACAATAAGTTCTGCCTTTAGGAGAAATTTGAAAATAAACTTATAAACACAAGACTGAAACTAGTAATTTCCTTGTAAGAGAAAAACAAGTAGAATTAAGGCTCGACACCAGTATCAGAAAAGACATTGGAGGAGAAGGTCTCTGTGTGGATATAGCTTCAGGTTCAGCAAGAAACCAAGGAGCAGCAGCAGATGAGCAGTGACAATTTGCTGATACTTTGTTCCTTTATTGTGTGCTGGAACATCTTCTTTTAGTAGGAACCACAAAGAGAACATTTACGTAGAACACTTTCCACTTAGCCTCTAAGAGGGTTATGAAAGTGGAGAATGGAGAACTTTCTTCTTAGGTTCCTGTTTGTCTTCTTCATTGTTGAGTTGAAACACCGAAGGGGCAGGAGTTGTGTTTCTATTTCACTGTGCTCTTAATAAGAGCTGAAGTTTTAGACATAAAGTGGAAAATGGGTGGAATCTGTGAAGCAAATGCTCTGGAAATGGGAAAGCTCTCCAGTGCATCAGGAAATCTGGTCCCCAAAGCAAGGCGAGGCCAAACTGGGCATATGTCATCTTCACTCACTTCAGAGGCAAGGGACCAAGAGGGAGTGAGACATTTCTGCCTTAACTCTTTCCTTATATTTCCCTTCAAGGCCATAATCCACAGCCCCTGAAGATCTGACTGGGTTTGCATTTTTCTGACCATCACTGCTGAGTCCCCCTGGGGCACATTACTCCACTTGGCCTCCCTTCTCTCCTACGTGAAAAAGATGAACGGGTCACTGTAGACAGATTCAAGGCCTTTGTCTTACTTGTGTTCTTATTTACTGCTTGGCAGGGATCTAGCTCACTTACTACTTAGAATCTGTCTTCAACCTGCTAAGTGCTGGTGGGCCTCATAATGACAAGGTTTGGCTTTGGAGGGAACATCTGAAGTTGAGTAGCTGGCTTTTGGTGTGTGCATAGAGTATATGAGTTACATGGATATTAACTGCAACAGGTAGGGGCTGTCTTGACACATGGAATCCTGAAATAGCATAGAGATCAGGAATCCTTCTGATGCTCACAAGATGACTTGTATATGTACCTGCAACATGTCCCTAAGTTCTCATTTTAGGAACCAAAGTGTTCCTAAGTTTCTCATTGCCAAATTCCCTTTGCTTCAGCTTGAAAGTGGTTAAAGATATTTATCTGAGTCAGAGAAAACCTAAAGCTGGTGCTGCTTTTATTGTAGAAACTATGAAATCTATTCTATAGGGACCTTAGGCATTCAAGAAAACAATTTTAGAACCTTCCATTAATTTACTTTATTTTTCCTAACAGAAGTCCCCTATAATAAACAAACTAGGTTGAATGTGGCAGAAAATGGAACTGAAAGGCCAAAAACCTCACTGTAAGAAAACAGACCTCTCTGGTTTAATGACTAGGCAAGAGTTTTCAAGGCTGACTCTTTTGGAGACCAGATACTTGTTTCTTGTATCTAATAAGCAACATCCCATTTGTGAAAACCACACCCACTTTTGTTTCTTAGCAAGTAGGAAAGCACACTGTGAAGCTAAAATTATTTGTATTCATGCTACATTCTATTGATACAGCTGAACTTTATCTTAAAATGTTAGCAACCCAAAGTTGAAGGGCTGTAAGGAATCCATAACCAAAGAAAGAGGAACTTTTCAAATCTAGCCTTGCAATAGTTTTATGCAGAGTGAGGGTTAGGGGCAAGAGCAGAGGAAGGAAAGATCTTTGGTTTCTAAGAGGGCATTGCGTATGACAGCCCACTCTCCACCTAATGGTTATCCATTAAGCAGAGTAGAGCCAATTGTCCTTATTTACCCTTGTGATGGCGTCAGAGAAAATTGTATGTATACATTTCTGCTTCCTTCTACATTTGTGCCTCTACCTATATTTATACCTAGCTATACAACCCCACAGACGGAGGAGCCTGATAGGTTGCAGTCCGTGGGGTCACTAAGAGTTGGATACAACTGAGCGACTCCACTTTCATGCATTGGAGAAGGAAATGGCAACCCATCCCAGTGTTCTTGCCTGGAGAATCCCAGGGACCGGGGAGCCTGTTGTTCTGCGTTCAGTGGGGTTGCACAGAGTCAGACACGACTGACGCGACTTAGCAGCAGCAGCATACTACATGCTAATCTCTCAAACTAAAAGAGTAATGGATCTAAACTAAAAGCATATCAGGAATGAATTCAACTTTGGAGGTGAGAATCTGAGAGAGAATGAGTTGCTGGCTAAGGAAAAAAAACAGATCCCAGACCCTCTCTTTTCCCTTGCTGCTCTTTGCTCTTTCTCTGTGTGTCAAATGTACTTGGACCCCTAGAGTATAAAAGATGATAAACAGCTTTGTTTCAGGTGTTTCTTGAAAGCAGTGCCAAATTCAAGGTGCTGCTCCAACAGAGCTCCTAACTAGCCTGTGCTTCAAGCTCAGGAGGGAATGCCCACCTTCTCAGGGTCACCAAGGGAAAGCTGAAAAGGAAGAGGGTGGCGATGTGTCTGTGGAAGGGAATAGGAGATGGGTCAGGCTCATCTTTTGGATTCTATGCCTGTTTTCCTGTGCCAAATGCAGTTATTCAAAATGGCTTTTTATTTGATTAAGGCCTTTGGCTTGATAAAGCCATTCACTCAGAAATAGTTATGACCCCCGTATCGCTATTTCTGATCTGTGTTTTTCAGTGGGGCATGGGATTTCTCCAATACTTTGGGCTGTAGCTTTGCTCTTGCCTGCCCAGTTTGTTCTCTGGAGATACCTTCCTGCTTGCACTTCCACTCCAGTGAGAGCAAGGTGAATATGACACAGTGAGAGGCATAGGGGAGGTAAACATAGTTGCCCAAGGGCGCACAGAAATGGCGAGGCTCCATGCAGACTGGCATTCTCTTCTCACACCTCGGCAGCCGCAGCAACTCTGGAACACGCCTGGAGACCAGGGGACCTATCTTTCCTCCAAAGGCAAAGATTCCCTGGGGTTCAGGAGCAGGCGTTCCCAGATAAAATGTAATTTCTGGATTCTTGGTAGCACAGTCCTTGCTGGGAATACTAATGAGATAACTACAGCATTTGTCACAATCCACTGCCTGTGTTCAGCCCACACTCCAGAATTAGGGCAGTTTCCTTTCTCTCTGAACATGTCACTTCCTAAAACATGATTAAATAACTTATTTTGATTTCCAAAGTACACATCCATATGATAGCGGCATGAAAGGTTTAGTGTGGCGCTCGCCCCTCTCCCTATCTCTGGTTAAGTGAAAGTCACTCAGTCGTGTCCAACTCCTTGTGACCCCATGGACTATGGAATTCTCCAGGCCAGAATACTGGAGTGAGTAGCCTTTCCCTTCCCCAGGGTTTCTTCCCAACCCAGGGATTGAACCCAGGTCTCCCATATTGTAAGCAGATATGAGGGAAGCCCATCTCTGGTTAACCCTTCATATTAAAGGGCACACCTCTCTCTGATGGCATGAATTCACTGAAATAGGATTGGCATTGCCACAGTGAGAAAGGTCTTTCAACCACATACAAATCACAGGTTATTATAATAAATAAGAAAAGATGCCAAATGTAAAAATTCATACCTAGAGGCATCTGTTAAGATCTAAGAACACGTGTCAGAGGATTGCCTGAGGACCTCCAGGTCAGCCTTGCTGGAGGAGAAAGGAAGCCATCCTTACAGGTGGAATGGCATGCATTACATACCATGAGGGATTGCTGGGGAAGTTGGTGAATGCAGCGTATGGGAATCAAAAGTCATTTGAAAGCTGGTATGATATGCAGGACTCCCCTGCTATCTGAAGGAAGGGCCTTCCTATGAAAACTCTCCTAAGCTGAAACGGCATAAAGCAAAGAAGCAGTTACATTAGGACACTTCTTGATAATGGGTACACAGAATAACTGGAGATACAGCACAGACGCTCACAGACACTGTCGCAAGGGAAGGCAGCCTGATGCTGCGGTGCTGAGAGTGGCTCTGGGGATGGAGCTTGGCGGTGCTCTCGCTCTTCAGGCTGCTACCTCTGTAACCACTCGCTGCAAAACAAATGGTCCCCACTCTTTTCACTTGCCACTTGTTTTTAGAAAAGCAAAAATCCTCTTCTAATTTCTTTCTGTTATCAAAAATAAGTACTAATGTAAGTCTTCAGTAAAATGTGTTTAGCGGTATAAAGTGAACTTTCGAAAAGTGAGGGATGGCTTTAGTGATCACAGGGGTTATGGGCACAGGCTGTGGAACCCAAACATTCCCTCCCTCCCACTTATTAAAGCAAAGCTGTGCTCCTGGGCCAGTTTACTTAACCTTTCTGAGACCTGTTTTCATCATCTATAACATCTAGATGTTTTCATCATCTAGACATACCTACCTGAAGGGGTCAGAGGGGTACATGTATCTGTACATGCAATTTTAGGGTAGAGGCTGGAACAGAGAGGTTCTAAGTAAATATGGAAACTGTGACAGACTTTATTTTCTTGGGCTCCAAAATCAGTGTAGTTGGTGACCGCAGCCATGAAGTTAAAGAGAAGTTTGTTCCTTAGAAGTAAAGCTCTGACCAACCTAGACAACATATTAAAAAGCAGAGACATTACTTTGCCTACCAAGGTCTGTCTAGTCAAAGCTATGGTTTTTCCGGTAGTCATATATGGATGTAAGAGTTGGACTATAAAGAAAGCTGAGCACCAAAGAACTGATGCTTTTGAACTGTGGTGTTGGAGAAGACTGTTGAGAGTTCATTGGATGGTAAGGAGATCAAACCAGTCAATTCTAAAGGAAATCTATCCTGAATATTTATTGGAAGGCCTGATGCTGAAGCTGAAGCTCCAATATTTTGGCCACCTGATGTGAAGAACTAAGTCATTGGAAAAGACTCTGACGCTGGGAAAGATTGAAGGCAGGAGGAGAAGGGGATAACAGAGGATGAGATGGTTCGATGGCATCACTGACTCAATGGACGTGAGTTTGAGCAAGCTCTGGGCATTGGTGATGGACAGGGAAGCCTGATGTGCTGCAGTCCATCGGGTTGCAAAGAGCTGGACACGACTGAGTGACTGAACTGACTGAAGTGAATGTTAGCTGTCAGTATTGTTAGGACTCATTGGTACTGTCCAATGTTTGTTTGGTCCAAGAGTTTTCCAGTGGACAGAAGCCAACTTGTAAAGGTTACGACTTCTGCCATTAGCAGTTCCTGCAGGACTTGGCTAGCTAGAAGCAAGTAGCACACTGAGGGAGACTAAAGGGGTGCTCCTCAGTAGCCCTCCTATTCAATATGCAAAAGAGCTTTGTTTTCTAAGCAAAGGTTCAACAATCAACTTACAAGGAGCCAGTATGTTTTCAGAAATGAAGTATTTGCTAAATTTTAAAGGTTGATTGATACCGGCTCCCTTGGAGGGAAGGAGTTACATTAATAAGGCAAGATTATTCACTTTGGTTGTTAGCCTTACCAAGAGGAGAAAAAGTGCTTAATGTATATTTAACTTATAATCTGAAAAGCTTTAACATATGAGTGATATGAATGTCTTTAAATTGAAGAAAAATTTGGTCCATAGGTGGCAACAGAGGATGAAAGGGTTGGATGGCATCTCTAACTCAGTGGACATGAGTTTGAGCAAATTCTGGAAGATGGTGAAGGACAGGGAAGTCTGGCATGCTGCAGTCCATGGGGTCACCAAGAGTTGGACATGACTGAGCAACTAAACCACAACAACATGTCCTCTGAGTGATACTGAATAGTCTAGCACTCTCTCCTTTTTATCTTAAGCTATTTATTTACTGAATATTTATTTGGCTGCACTGGGTCTTAATTACATGGGATCCTTGATCGTCGTTTTGGCAGGCAGGATCTTTAATTGTGGCATGTGAGATCTAGTTCCCTGACCAGAGATTGAACCTAGGCCCCCTTCACTGGGAGCACGGAGTCATAGCCACTGACCACTAGGGAAGGCCCTCTTTTCTGGTTTTATATTGGTGTGGGTTTATTTCACTCTTTGAGAAATTTAATTTACACATATATATAGATACGTATGGAGTAGTATATGTATAGTTGTGGTTCTTGTATATGTAGAGAGAGCCCTGGAAGAATACACAAGTAACTGTTAACAGTTATCACTTCTGACAGAATGCGTGAGGGAATCTGGGTGGAAGAAAGGTGTACTTTTTTTTTTCTTTGTATACAACTTTGTACTTTTATATTTTTATTTTGTATGACATTCAGTGTTTCAATAAAAGAATTCATAGAAAGAACTACAAGACGGATCAGGTCACAAGTAAGCAGGGAAGACTGCTGGAACCAGGAGGCCCAAATCCCATTACTCCTTGTTGCTTATGGGTTACAGATGTTGAAATCTATGAATAGAAATGGAGAGACTTCAGCCTCCTCTTCTTCCAGGCTCAGGTAGACTTTTGGTCAGCAGATGCCAACTGCCTTCAGAACATGAGCCAGCAGGGGCACAAAACACAGAAGCCATGGCAGAAAGGCCCTGGCCGGGGCACACGTGGCTTGTTCCTGGCCCGGGCAGCCCTCAGGATTCTCCCTGCTTCTGCCGCTTGCCAGTTAAGCTGCCAGATCAGAGAAACCTGGATGAGAGGTATGTACTGCCCAGTACCTGCTGAGGAAATTCCAGCTTACACAAGGTTTATTGGGAACGTAGACCTGCTTAACCTTAGGCAAGGCAGCTGGGGTAGGGACTTGAGCTGAGTGTACATCCTGAGAACACAGAGGCTTCTTTTACTTTAGTGGACTGCAGAGGTGGGGCCGAGGAGGTGGAAGCAGTTTGTAAGCCAAGAGCTCCACACAAATGAAAGGGCTTGCTCTTATTATAAGGGCTTGAAGGGAATGCAATGGGAGAGGATCTGGCCCCTATAAAGGATTTTCCCCATGAACATCAAAGAATGGATGAGGGGGGTGGTGGGGGCAGGACAAAGGTAGAGCTTGGAATGTTGGCTCTTCCTCAAAGGCACTTTCTATGCATTTTCTTTGCTGAGAATCAAATCCAGAGACTGCAATGATAATGATTCTCATTTTTATTACCATTTTATTATTCAGGGTTGGTTCAGAGTTTCTTCCCTGCCAAAGGCATTTGAATGAAGATGAAAAGTGCCAAATTAATATCTTGATGGAGCCAAGCCCCCTTTCTATAACCAAAGTCTTGGTGGACAGATGTGGTACCAGCTTGCTGTTGTAGTTCTGGCTCCATATATCATCGTGATAAGGATCAAGGCTGTCCCTAACTGGTGGGGCTTGGCATTTCTGAGTGGAAGAGACAGTGAAAAGAGGTCTTCTTTTAGTGTCTCCATCAGATTAATTCTGGCTGTGTTCAAAATGCTTAAGGAGGAATTCCCAGAGCAGACACATACTAGAGATTCTTAATAAATACATTGGAATTAACAGTACTGCTTAATAAGGTTAGTTCCAGGGGTTCTAGCTGAGTGTCAGTAAAAGGGACAGTTATAATTATAAAATAATATGTCACAACTTGCTAACTATAAACCCAAACCTGCTTCAACTTGAACAGAGAAAGGGATCATGAAATATAGGAAAAGCAAATTAAACAGAGAACATTAAAAGAAACTTAAGTGTTAAATATATATAGAGAGAGACTTAATGACCAAGGGCTGTCTGTTCCAGAGTTATTAATAATAACAATAACCAATAATTATAGCTCCTAAAAATTTTTTCAGAACAAAGAGGAGAAGCTAGCATTTATTGAATGTACTAAGTGATATAATAGAGGGATCAGTTTATGATGTGTGGGTCAAATGCTGCGTACCTCCATAGTTTAGCAAAAATCTTGTATGCACTTGTAAGACTTGTAAAACATCTGAGAACTTTGGTCTAAATGTCTAAAGGAGTAAATGTAAAAACCTACAAAAGCTTTTCTGTAAAAAACTTGTAAAAGATTTGGTTATTTTCTAGACAGAGCGGGGAAAGGGGTTTCAATGGCCTTAGTGAAATTCAAGAAAAAGTTTGCATGTCATCTTAATTTTTTCATTCATTAATGGAGACTCTGCTGTGAACTTTGCAAGCCGGGATAATTCTATGTTAAGATGGAGAATGTAATCAAGATTTCTAACTTTCTTTCATTTGGTCTTCAGTTAGTCAGTTCAGCTACTTAGTCATGTTTAACTCTTTGCAACCCCATGTACTATAGCACGCCAGGCTTACCTGTCCATCACCAACTCCCAGAGCTTACTCAAACTCATGTCCATCAAGTTGGTGATGCCATCCAACCATCTCATCCTCTGTCATCTCCTTCTCTTCCCACCTTCAATCTTTCCCAGCATCAGGGTCTTTTCCAATGAGTTAGTTCTTCATATCAGGTAGCCAAAGTATTGGAGTTTCAGCTTCAGCATCAGTCCTTCCAGTGAATATTAATGACTGATTTCCTTTAGGATTGACTGGTTTGATCGCATTGCAGTCCAAGGGACTCTCAAGAGTCTTCTCCAACACCACAGTGCAAAAGCATCAATTCTTAGATACTCAGCTTTCTTTATAAGCTTTGGTTTAAATCATGACCATTTGGCTTTAATCATGACCAATTTCTAGGATATTTGTCAAAAATGGTCACAAAGAAAGCATCACAGAAACCTTGAAAACCCTTGTGGGTGGTAGAAGGGTCAAAGTAATGGTTTTTCCAATAGTCATGTACAGATGTGAGAGTTGGACCATAAAGAAGGTTGAGCCCCAAAGCATTGATGCCTTTGAATTGTGGTGCTGGAGAAGACTCATGAGAGTTCTTTGGACTACGAAGAGATCAAACCAGTCAATCCTAAAGGAAATGAATCACGAATATTCATTGGAAGGACTGATGCTGAAGCTGAAGTTCCAATACTTTTGCCATCTGATGCAAAGAGCCAATTCATTGGAAAAGACCTTGATGCTGGGAAGATTGAAGGCAAGAGGAGAAGGGGACAAGCAAGGATGAGACAGCATCACTGACCCCATGGACATGAGTTTGAGCAATCTCCAGGAAATAGTGGAGGACAGAGGAGCCTGGTGTGCTGCAGTCTATGGGGGCTGCAAAGAGTCAGACACAACTTAACAAATGAACAGCAACAAGGTGGTAAAAATGGGCTTAAAAGTTTTGTTTCATTAATATCTCAGATCATGAGAGTTTTAAGAATTAAAGTTTTCTGATATAATTTTTTTGTTAACTTCCAAATTCATAAAATTACTTTTTCTTGCTGATATAACAAATGTTTTGGACTTGAAAGTGAAGAAAATTTAGAACTCTGAATATCTGTTCTTTTCACTTATCAGCCAAGTCAAGTGAATGTGTGGATGCAATAGCAAAGAACTGAAGCCTGAATTCAGTTCAGTTCAATCAGTCATGTCCAGCTCTTTGCAACCCCACTGACTACAGCACACCAGGTTTCCCTGTCCATCACCAGCTCCCAGAGCTTGCTCAAACTCATGTCCATTGAGTTGGTGATGCCATCCAGCCATCTTATCCTCGATTGTCCTCTTCTCTCCCTGCCTTCAATCTTTCCCAGCATCAGGGGCTTTTCCAATGAGTCAGTTCTTTGCATCAGGTGGCCAAAATATTGTAGCTTCAGCATCCTGAATTCATTTCCCTACGGTGTCAGCTATACATGTTGAATAACTAGAGAGATATTTTGTTTTTGCTGTTTATTTGCTTTTGTTAAACAAGTCACAATTTCAGAGTGATTCACAGTTTTATGTAGATTTGGAATGTATTTAAATTTGTGTTACTCCTCTGGGGGAACAATCTCAGATTTGCCTAAATTATGTAATAAGTGGTGGCAAAGTGTCAAGAAGTACTGATTAAGCTAAAAATTTTTACAAAGAAGACACGATTTCTCTGAAATTTTGTATATCAAGCTAGGAATCCAAGAAAGTGTGAAAGTGTTAGTCACTCAGTCATGTCTGTCTCTTTGCAATCCCATGAACTGTAGCCTTCCAGGTTTCTCTGTCCATGGAATTCTCCAGGCAAGAATAGTGGAGTAAGCAGCCAGTCCCTTCTCGGGGGGATCTTCCTGACCCAGGCATCGAACCTGGATGTCCCACATTGCAAGCATATTCTTTACCATCTGAGCCACTAGGCAATCCCATGAATCCAAGAAATACCAATACCAAAGGCTGCACATTCTGTGTCTGGGCACTGTTTGGGCTCTCTGGGCTCTGAGCAAGGATATTCTCTCATAGAGCTATTGATAGTGATGTAAATCAGGAGTCAGAATTAACATGCTTCCTGCTTGAGTATGCCACCTAATTCTAGAGACCAGTTCTATTGGGTAAACACTAGGTATGGCACAAGTTGCAGGTTGTTTAGTATTGGGAAAGAAAAAAAGGAAAGGGGGGTAAGGAAAGAAGGAAGGAAGGAGGAAGACATCGTTTGGTTTTTAATTTTTGTTTCTAGAAGGCAGACATTTGGTTTTGTTGTTGTTCCTATATTTTTTCAATTATTTATTACATTCATTTACTCAACATTGAGAGACTTCTAAATGAAAGTCTGTGTTGAGTATGGATGTTTATATGGGAAGTGGTACTGGAGGATACAAAAATGAATCAGATATTTTACACTCAAAATGCTTATCATCTAAAAGGAGTTTATCAGTCAGTTTTTGATATGTTGTGCTTTTGTAACAAATCATCCCCCAGTCTCAGTGGGACAACAAAGATTTATTCTCATTTATGCTCATATCACCTGAAGATCAGCTGTCACATTCATTTCATTCTGGAACAGCCTGAAGCAGTAGCCTTTATCAGGAGCATGCCATTTACATGTCAGTGGGAAAAGGAGAAAGGAAACTGGGAAAGAAAAAGGAAAAAATGGCCATTAAAGGTTGTGTTTCTGTCTCATTGGCCAGAGTGAGTCATGTTGCCGAGCCTGTTGGGAAAGGGGCATGAATGTTCTCCCACGGGGAAGCTCTGCATATGGCCACAGACTGGGGCTTCTGATTCTTGTGCAGTGAGGGCAGCAAATAATTGCAAACAACAGTGCACTCAAGCACAGGGAGATAAGTGCACACACAATATCAGGTATGTGCACTCTATATGGAATATACCAGACAGTGGGAAATGATGGGCATCCCAAAGGCAGGGACATTTTCCTGTTCTGCCACTTAGAAACCAGAAGGCTGAGCGCCGAAGAATTGATGCTTTCGAACTGTGGTGTTGGAGAAGACTCTCGAGGGTCCCTTGGACTGCAAGGAGATCCACCCAGTCCATTCTGAAGATCAGCCCTGGGATTTCTTTGGAAGGAATAATGCTAAAGCTGAAACTCCAGTACTTGGCCACCTCATGCGAAGAGTTGACTCATTGGAAAAGACTCTGATGCTGGGAGGGATTGGGGGCAGGAGGAGAAGGAAACGACAGAGGATGAGATGGCTGGATGGCATCACTGACTCGATGGACGTGAGTCTGAGTGAACTCTGGGAGTTGGTGATGGACAGGGAGGCCTGGCGTGCTGCGATTCATGGGGTCGCAAAGAGTCAGACATGATTGAGCAACTGAACTGAACTGAACTGACTTTGAATAAGGCACTTAACCTCTCTGAGCCTGTTTCCTTACTGGAAAAGCTAGGATAATTTCATAGCTTTGTGGTAGGGATTGAAATATTCAGTTCAAGCTAAATGCTCAACAGAAAGCCTGGCATTCAGTTATCATTTTTTTAAAAATTCTCCTCCTCCTTCATGTCCTCTCCTTTCATCTTATCATTCTTGTTATTTCATTTCAGAATTATAGGGAATGCTTTCTGGACATGACATTTAATCTGAGGCTCAAAATTTGGAGAGTATTTGAACAGACAGCAGAGAGGTTAACTCTGCACCTCAGTTTTCCCATTTTTAAAATGGGGATAATAGTAGTAATTGTGTCTTAGAGTTGGTATAAGGTTAAATGAGTTAAAGAGACTGATAAGCACAGTGCCTGGCATATTGTGAACATTATGTAAGTATTTGTTAGATACAAATACACAAGTGAAGACTAAAACTGGACCAGAGACAGAAAGGATTTTCAGACTGAGAAGATGAGAAGAGCAAAAGAGCAAAAGCAAGAGAGAACCAGGGGAGGTTTGAGGAATGCAAGGGGTACAGAAAATAAACAGGTTTGGTTGTGACGTTACCAAACTGAACTTGGCTCTGCTTGCCTTCCATGCAACAAAGCCGGTTTACAGACACTAGGTTGTGGTAGACGAAGGCACAGCATTTATTTGCAGTCAAGCAAGGAGTATAGGGAGCCCATGTTCAAAAGACTCATACTCCCCGGTGGTTTTCAGGGAAGAGATGTTAAAGGCGAAATCTGCGGTAAGGGCTGCGGGTTGCATGACTTTCTTCTGACTGGTCGGTGTTGCAGGAATCTCAGTCATCAGTCTTCTAGTTCCAAACAGTGTGAGGTCTCCATGCCTCTGCTCAGCTTAAAGTTGCCATCCTCCCCATGGTGGGGGCCTTAGGGTGCACTGGAACAACCCAGAGGGATGGTACAGGGAGGACGAGGGAGGGGGGTTCAGGATGGGGAACATGTGAATACCTGTGGTGGATTCATGTTGATGTATGGCAAAACCAATACGATGTTGTAAAGTAATTAACCTCCAATTAAAATAAATAAATTTATATTAAAAAAACACAAAGATATGAATCAGGTATATCCCTTGAGGAGGAACTACTTATTGCCACCCTATTTTTGTTGTTCTTGATAGCTATTCCTCTGTGTCTGCATTCTTTCACTTCCCTAGTTAATAGCTGTTTAGATCTTGCCTTTGGAACTTAGGGAGGGCCTGTCAACAAGAAAGAGGGGACATGGAAAGGTTTTTGTACCCAGGAAGGCCCCGCAGGTCTTATTGACTTTTAGTCTCACAGTATGTATGAAGTCAAGTGTCATAGAAGATGGGGTTAAAGAGGTGCTGAGGGGCCTGAGCATTGGGACTTTATTCTGTAGGCAGGCGGGCACAGTTTGAACTGTGCTTCAGAAAGATTAGTGTTGTCCGTGTAAGACAGGGAGGAGTATCAAAGATGGGAGCCAGGAATGCACAGGAGAAGGATGCTGCAGACCTTAGTGGAATTCAAAAACAACCACCCTCGGGCAATGCCAGAGAACCCAGAGAGAAAGGGCCACTGCAAAAGGGGGCATGGAGGTTCAGCAGGCTGGGACTGGACGGATGGGAACTGGGCGGCAAGGTGGGTGGAGCAGGTGTGGACAGGGAAGAGACATAATAAAATTTCTCTAAAAAGCAACTTGGAAGTGGGTGTTAAGATGCTACCTATGAATAGTGTCACCCAGATTTCTCTCCAAGTCCTAAACAAGGACAGCTATACTGAAGAAGTTTTAATCAGGAGACTGAGAAGGGACCCAGGGATATTGGGAGAGGAAAGGCAGATTGGGCAGAAGGATTGAAAGTGGAAAACTAGGGAGAAGAGAGCAAGATCTAGGATAAACCTAGGCTAGAGATGCAGAAAGGAAAGTGAGACTATGCCATCTTCTAAGATACCAGCCTTTTTTATGTCTCTAGTGTATTACCAAGTGAAATACAGACTTCTAATAAATAATAGACAATATGATAATAATTTTTGTTAAAAAGAAATAATAGGTATTCCTAGTCATAGGAAAAGATAAAAGGATATATACTTAATTTTAGCAGTGGTGAAATTATAGATGATTAAAATTTTTTACCCTTTGTTTCCTTTTTCTGTATGCACATACATTAGTTTTATAGAATAAATATTAAATAATAGCTTCTATAAACAAGGAGAAAGAAAGGGATAAAGGAACTATCCCTCCATAAAGAACTTAAAAAATATATGTACACACACACAATTTATGCTATTGTTTTGTGACACTTAGAACATATACTCTAATAAAAACAGATGTGCAAACAATCTTTTGGCAAGCAACACGTTCAAAGATTGGGGGCTGCCTGCAGCTGATTACATTGCCAATGTGTCAGAACCAGGGTTTTAAGTTCAAAATGCTTGCTAACAGAAATCATTACAATACACAGGCTAGGTTGGAGGGAAATACCGGCCTAAAATTTGGATACATTTAAAAGAAAATGTTTCAATGTGTTTATATTCCAACTCAGCCTCAAAGAGGTAACCTTTCAACTTAAGAGTCATTTTGGACAACAGTTCTTGAAATTGTCTTGTATATAAAACCCGATTGGTTGTGACTATTGAAAAATATGTTACTTTTTTCTTGTAGCCAGAATATGTAGCAAATCAGAGTTCTCTAAGTGATTTGGCAAGAAATTAATCTTTAGATTGTTTTAATATGGGATCTGAATTGTTTTGCTTTTTCCCCCTCTTCTTTGATTCTTGTTAAAGGTAGACTGAAAATATTTCCTTCAAGGAAAGGTTGAAGATTAAGTCCTCTCTTCCTCTGGAAAAGAAGCATTTGATGTTTCTTTGATGTCTCAAGGGAATTGGGGTTTATATGAAAAGGTGGAGTGACTTGTCAATGTAGTTTGTAGATAAGGACTTTTCCTGAGTCAGAAAGGTGTTACTTAGGGCCATAGGAATAAAGAGGTCAGTGGGTCTGGGATGATGAGGAAAAGGACCTTTCTTCTTGTCAGTGTTCTGGGAGTTGGCAGGTTTCCAGAAGGAATGGCTAGAGAAACAGGACCATAGGTCTAAGCTTTTCCCAAATATGGCTTTGAAGGGAACAAACAAAAGGGTCCAGTGATCTTCCCAGGGACAACCAAGATGACCATGTTATTTATAATTATCTCCTATTCCTCTCTGCTTCTAAGCTTTGGCCCTGCTTTAGATCCTAGAGCCTGTAAATACCCCTGACTTGGAAAGGAAGGCCCAAGAACATCTAAAGTTACATTTTTAATAGACTCTGGCAAGATGTAGACTTGGATTTGAAATTAGATAATGTCAAAGATAATATATTTCTTGGACATCTGAGTTTGAGAATTGAGTACAATATTGGATAAAGGGATGATCCAGTGGTTTGCTCTTTGGATTGTGTACACTGTTTATGAAGATTTAGAATGACACAAATGTAGCATACCTGCTCAGTTCCCATTTTGGACTGAGGCACTCATTCTCTCAGCTTCCAGGAGGGGTGGCTGCTAAAGGATTGTAGCTGTGATTCTTTCCGGGAATTGCCCTCTGCCAAAGGAAGGAGCCTTGCCCTCTGCTCAGAGGTAGCCTGAGTCTAAAGATGAATCCATGCAGGGACACAAAAAGGCTCCTTGATACCTCAATTTGTGGTAATTCTGAAGGGCCATTTCAACTCCAGAGCTCCCAGTGGGATCAGCTGAGGCTTCTGTCACAGAGGTATCACAGTTCAGCCCCTCCCATGGCCCAAGCCTGCTATCCTTGCCTCCCTACAAAGTTCCCCAATGAACTTACTGCATGCAAATCTCTGTCTCAGATTCTGAAGGTGTCTCCAGGAAACCTGACTTGCTACAGCAAACTACTCTAGTCCTTTCCCATTAAACAACTACAGTGATTTTAGCTTTTCCCAAAGACAGATACTTCTAACAATTAGACATCTTGTTCTTTGTATTTATTGAGTAGATTTTGATATAAACTTTACTTCAATGAGAAGAATCCTTAAGTTGTCTTAAGAAATAAGAAATGGGACAAAAGTAAAAATTGTCCAGGGCTTCCTTCTCTTATGGACACATGCCAGAACTGTTTTGTGGAAGCTCATTTTTAGCATATATTAGTTGCCATTGACAAAAATGCCAAATACCAAAGAGATGTAATAAGACATATGAACTAATAAAATGTTGATTTATAATGTTTTTAAATCTCCCTATGGTTTAAAAAGGATCATGTTTTCATTTATTGTTCTTAGATATCAGTATGGAACCGTCTCCTGTTACTCCAGCCAGTATGAAGCCAACCTCGTCCACTATTGAGCTGATTAAGGAAAACATGGGAGAGTGGAAGAAGCATGGTAAGCACTTATTATGAAGCTAAATGGTCATTCTGTTCTTTATTTCTCCAATAGCTTTCTTACTTGGAGAGATTACTCCAATAAGAGAATAAATTGTTTTTGATTAGATAATCAATGGCTTTATCCTTTGATTGAAGAACCCACTCCAGTACTCTTGCCTGGAAAATCCCATGGACAGAGGAGCCTGGCAGGCTGCAGTCCATGGGGTGGCTAAGAGTCGGGCACGGCAGTGACTTCACTTTCACTTTCATGCATTGGAGAAGGAAATGGCAACCCACTCCAGTGTTCCTGCCTGGATAGTCCCAGGGACAGAGGAGCCTAGTGGGCTGCTGTCTATGGGGTTGCACAGAGTCGAACACAACTGAAGCGACTTAGCAGCAGTAGCAGCAGCATGATAAGTGAAACACAGATCTTTAAAAAGAGTACCTTGTTATCAGGTTATAAATGATGAGCATGAATATTGGCAGGTTTCTGAACTTTATGAATAAAATCTTTGAAGTGTAAGAAATATTTGATTGGATTCTCTCAGTTTTTTGTTTTTTTTGTTTTTAAGATTCTCCCTCCTGTTACTCTTCCCATTTGCCCCTTAGGAAGCAAGCAGGCCTACTTGAAATAATCATCTAAATGTTCATTTTTGTTGTAGCCAACCTGAGTTGGACATGTGTTTCCAAGGAGCAATGCCAACAAAACTAATTTTTAATGACTTGAACTATATCAACCAGTCAAAAGAATGATAGCAAGCTGATCAAGTTTTCATTCTCGGGTTCACCTTTTAAAAATACTTCTTATTTAGAGTAACTGAATCTGTAGCCTGAAACCACACTAATATGCTCCTGTGCTACCACTAGCTATTTATACATAGCTTATAAATAATGAAATAAAGCCACTTTATCATTAGCTGGTTTATGTCCAGTAGCCTCAGTTACTCTTCTCTTATTCCACTTTATATTGTTAGCATTGCTTATCCTTTGCCCACTATGTCTCATGGTCTCCAGTTCACAGGAAAGCAACCATCTGTGAAGGAGGTGGAATACTCTAGAAAAAACTGAAAAATTAGGAATTCTGGGCTCTGACACTGATTTGGATGCATCACCTTACTAGCTCTCAGCTTGTTTTCTCATCTGTAAAGCAAAAGTATTGTCAGGCTCTTTTTTTTTTTCCTGGCACTGAAATTATGCAGGTTTAATACATTTTAGAAACACATCAGTCTGTAGCTTATATATAGTTAAATTCTTAAGGGTGAAAATGGAAAGTGATTTTTTTTTTCTTTTGAGCTACATCATAATGATGATTATACTGAGAGGTCCTGAGACCAATCCCTAGGTTTGAAGATTCACTCGGAGGAGTCACAAGACTCTATGGAGTTCTACTCAGGTCTGTGATTTATTATAGTCATAGGAAACCAAACTCAGTTGGCAAGAGAAAGGGCACACGGGTAAGTCCAGGGAAACCAGGTGTACGCCTCCAAGGAGTCATGTGACTTCCCCAAGGAGTCATGTGACTTCCCCCAAGAAGGCACACAGGATATGCTAATTCCCTTGCAACAGGTGTGACCATGCATGTAAAATGTTGTCAGTCAGGGAAACCTGTCAGAGACTCAGTGCCCAGGGTTTTTACTAGAGTATTTTCACAGAGGCAGCCACATACTCCAGCCTCCCAGAGGGAAGGCAGGTATTCAGCCTAAACTGTATGGTCTGTACAAACAGTTTAAATACAGTGAGCCCCTCTTAGTTAATGATGGTGAGAACTATTAGACTGAATGTGTCCTCCTCCAAATTCATCTGTTGAAACCTGATGGAGGGCAGGCCTTTGAGAAGTGCTTAGGTCATGAGGGTAGAGCTTAGGTCATGAATGGAATCAGTGCTTCTGTAAAAGTGGTCCCAGAAAGATTCCTTGCCCCTGGGGAAGACATCCATCTAAAAAGCAGCTGATCCCATGATCCTAGAATTGTGAGAAGTGACTGTTGTTTATAAGCCACCTAGCCTCTGGCATTTTGTAATAGAAGCCCAAACAAGACAGGAACCCTCCTGAAATCTAAGTTCGAGATCCCAGGCAAGGGTCAACCTTGTAGGCAAGCCTTTCAAAAGGACACCAATCAGACCTGCTATCTTAACTATTTTCTGCATGATTATACAGTATATTCATTTCTTAAGTCACTCTTAAATATAGCCCTTGTATATTACCTGAGTTGTGCAAAAAACAGTATTAAATAAGATAATATTTTTGCAAATAAGTTTAATTTTTTCCATTAGTAAGTTAAAATTTTCATTTAAGAAAATCTGAAAAATATAAAAAGAAGAAAAATATAGTAGCAATTTCTGAACATAATTTCTAAGGATAATTACTTCTAGATAACCACCTCCCAAATATTTTGAACATGATTATCTCAATGCCTATTTAAATTACATTGTTCTTCTCTTTTTTATCTTACAATATAGAAAATTTGCATATTATTTCAAAACATCTTGCAGACATGGTTTGTAATGATTATTCCATTGTATCATAATTTACATAATCAGTGCCCCTTTTGCCATTTTTGAATATCATAAACAATGAACTTCTTCATGCACAAAGCACTTTCTGTATTAATAATTTCTCTGGATGAATTCTCAGAACAGATTCATTATGCCAAAGGTTATAAACTTTTAAAAGATTTTTATTATCCCTTGCCAAATGACTCTCCAAGAATTGTAAAATTTGGGCATCAACTAACTGAGTATTTCTCTAAAATGAAATGATGCTTTCATTTGTTTTTCTTTCAGTGTATTTGTTTTTCCCTTTCATTCCCCCCACCACTGACTGCCTATATTTTCTAATTATTTTACTACTGGGGCATTCCTTTGGGCAAACACCCAGCATTTATAAATCTCCTCTTTAAAAAAGCAAAAATGTTACCTAGGAATCTTCATCATGCATTATTACAGTCTAACTCATTTGTTTCCTGAGCAAATAGGACACAAGTTCTTCAGGTTTTGACTGACAGGCAGGGAAGAGGAAGAAAGAGAAGAAAGAGTCTGGAATACAGAGATACTCTTCTGTAAGGGCATTGGATGATCCACAGGATGGTGCAGTAGGCCCTGAGTAAGTGTGAGGCTGAAAAATGGGTTATGGGTTCTGAAATACAACAGTTAGAAAGATAACAGAAGATCCAACATAACCTTTATTTCTCTCTTGCTCCAGAACAGATCTGACCCTAAGAAGCACCAGGAAGTTGTGCAGTTTCAAGATTTGTATGGAAATAAAAAAGACCCCTCAAATAGCCAAAGGAATCTTGAGAAAGAAGAATGGAACTGGAGGAATCAACTTGCCTGACTTCAGGCTCTACTACAAAGCCAGTCATCAAGACAGTATGTTACTGGCACAAAGACAGAAATATAGATCAATAGAACAAAATAGAAAGCCCAGAGATAAATCCACACACCTATGGACACCTTATCTTCGACAAAGGAGGCAAGAATATACAATGGAGTAAAGACAATCTCTTTAACAAGTGGTGCTGGTAAAACTGGTCAACCACTTGTAAAAGAGTGAAACTAGATCACTTTCTAACACCACATACAAAAATAAACTCAAACTGAATTAAAGATCTAAATGTAAGACCAGAAACTATAAAACTCCTAGAGAACATAGGCAAAACACTCTCCAGCATAAATCACAGCAAGATCCTCTATGATCCACCTCCCAGAATACTGGAAATAAAAGCAAAAATAAACAAATGGGATCTAATTAAAATTAAAAGCTTCTGCACAATAAAGGAAACTATAAGTAAGATGAAAAAACAGCCTTCTGAATGGGAGAAAACAATAGCAAATGAAGCAACTGACAAACAACTAATCTCAAAGATATACAAGCAACTTATGCAGTATAAATCACAGCAAGATCCTCTATGATCCACTTCCCAGAATACTGGAAATGAAATAAAAAATAAACAAATGGAATCTAATTAAAATTAAAAGCTTCTACACAACAAAGGAAACTATAAGCAAGGTGAAAAGACAGCCTTCGGAATGGGAGAAAATAATAGCAAATGAAGCAAGTGACAGACAATTAATCTCAAAAATATACAAGCAACTCCTGCAACTCAATTCCATAGAAATAAACAACCCAATCAAAAAATGGGCCAATGAACTAAATAGACCTTTCTCCAAAAAAGACACACAGATGGCTAAGAAACACCTGAAAAGATGCTCAACATCACTCATTATCAGAGAAATGCAAATTAATACCACAATGAGGTACCATTTCACATCAGTCAGAATGGCTGTAATCCAAAAGTCCACAAGCAATAGATGCTGGAGAGGGTGTGGGGAAAAGGGAACCCTCTTACACAGTTGGAGGGAATGCAAAGTAGTACAGCCACTATGGAGAACAGTTTGGAGATTCCTTGAAAAACTACAGATAGAACTGCCTTATGACCCAGCAATCCCACTGCTGGGCATACAGAGGGAGGTAACTAGAATTGAAAGAGACGCGGGTACCCCATTGTTCATTGCAGCACTGTTTATAACAACCAGGACGTGGAAGCAACCTAGATGTCATCAGCAGATGAATGGATAAGAAAGCTGTGGTACATATACACAATGGAGTATTACTCAGCCATTAAAAAGAATACATTTGAATCAGTTCTAATGAGGTGGATGAAACTGGAGCCTATTATACAGAGTGAAGTAAGCCAGAAAGAAAAACACCAATACAGTATACTAACATATATATATGGAATTTAGAAAGATGGTAATGATAACCCTATATGCGAGACAGCAAAAGAGACACAGATGTAAAGAATAGACTTTTGGACTCTTTAGGAGAGGGAGTGGGTGGGATGATTTGGGAGAATGGCATTGAAACATGTATACTATCATGTAAGAAATGAATCAGTAGTCTAGGTTCAAATCAGGATACAGGATGCTTGGGGCTGGTGCACTGGGATGACCCAGAGAGATGATATGGAGAGGGTGGTGGGAGGGGAGTTCAGAGTTGGAAACTCATGTACACCTGTGGTGGATTCATGTCTATGTATGGCAAAACCAATATAGTGTTGTAAAGTAAAAAAATAAAATATATGCACCCAAAATAGGGGCACTGAAATAAAGACAAATGCTAACATTTATGAAAGGGGAAATTAACAATAACACAATAATAGTGGGAAACTTTAATACCTCACTCATACCTATGAACAGATCAACTAAACAGCAAATTAACAAGGTTGGATGGCATCACCAACCCGATGGATGTGAATTTGGGTAGACTCTGGGAGTTGGTGATGGACAGGGAGGCCTGGCGTGCTGCGATTCATGGGGTCGCAAAGAGTCGGACACAACTGAGCGACTAAACTGAACGGAACTGACTGAAGGAAGAAGGATGTACTTTAAAATAAGTCTATGACAAAAAACTAATCTCAAAAATATACAAGCAACTTACACAGCTCCTGTCTCTTATACACATCTAAACTTTAATACCTCACTCATACCTATGAACAGATCAACTAAACAGCAAATTAACAAGGAAACACAAACTTTAAATGATACAATAGACCAGTTAGACCTAATTGATATCTATAGGACATTTTACCCCCAAACAACGAATTTTACCTTTTTCTCAAGTGCACATGGAATCTTCTCCAGGATAGATCACATCCTGGGCCTTAAATCTAGCCTTGGTAAATTTAAAAATTTGAAACCATTCCAAGCATCTTTTCTGACCACTATGCAGTAAGATTAGATCTCAATTACAGGAGAAAAACTATTAAAAATTCGAACATATGGAGGCTGAACATCATGCTGCTCAATAACCAACAACAAAAAAATCAAAATATGCATAGAAATGAATGAAAATGAAAACACAACAACCCAAAACCTGTGGGACACTGTAAAAGCAGAGCTAAGGGGAAAGTTCACAGCAATACAGGCATACCTCAAGAAACAAGAAAAAAGTCAAATAAATAACCTAACTACACTGAAAGCAACTAGAAAAGGAAGAAATGGAGAACCTCAGCGTTAGTAGAAGGAAGGAAATCTTAAAAATTAGGGCAGAAATAAATGCAAAAGAAACAAAAGAGACCATAGCAAAAATCAACAAAGCAAAAAGCTGGTTCTTTGAAAGGATAAATAAAATTGACAAACCATTAGCCAGACTCATCAAGAAACAAAGAGAAAAAAATCAAATCAACAAAATTAGAAATGAAAATGGAGAGATCACAACAGACAACACAGAAATACAAAGAATCATAAGAGACTACTATCAGCAACTATATGCCAACAAAAGGGACAACTTGGAAGAAATGGACAAATTCTTAGAAAAGTACAACTTTCCAAAACTGAACCAGGAAGAAATAGAAAATCTTAACAGACCCATCACAAGCATGGAAATTGAAACTGTAATCAGAAATCTTCCAACAAACAAAAGCCCAGGTCCAGACGGCTTCACAGCTGAATTCTACCAAAAATTTCGAGAAGAGCTAACACCTATCTTACTGAAACTATTCCAGAAAATTGCAGAGGAAGGAAAACTACCAAACTCATTCTATGAGGCCACCATCACCCTAATACCAAAACCTGACAAGGATGCCACAAAAAAAGAAAACTATAGGCCGATATCACTGATGAACATAGATGCAAAAATTCTGAACAAAATCCTAGCAATCAGAATCCAACAACACATTAAAAAGATCATACACCACGACCAAGTGGGCTTTATCCCAGGGATGCAAGGATTCTTCAATATCCGCAAATCAATCAATGTAATTCACCACATTAATAAATTGAAAAATAAAAGTCATATGATTATCTCAATAGATGCAGAGAAGGCCTTTGACAAAATTCAACATCCATTTATGATAAAAACTCTCCAGAAAGCAGGAATAGAAGGAACATACCTCAACATAATAAAAGCTATATATGACAAACCCACAGCAAACATTATCCTCAATGGTGAAAAATTGAAAGCATTTCCCCTAAAGTCAGGAACAAGACAAGGGTGCCCACTTTCACCACTACTATTCAACATAGTTCTGGAAGTTTTGGCCACAGCAATCAGAGCAGAAAAAGAAATAAAAGGAATCCAAATTGGAAAAGAAGAAGTAAAACTCTCACTGTTTGCAGATGACATGATCCTCTACATAGAAAACCCTAAAGACTCCACCAGAAAATTACTAGAGCTAATCAATGAATATAGTAAAGTTGCAGGATATAAAATAAACACAGTATAAAATCAACACACGAAAATCCCTTGCATTCCTACATACTAATAATGAGAAAGCAGAAAAAGAAATTAAGGAAATAATTCCATTCACCATTGCAATGAAATGAATAATATACTTAGGAATATATCTAACTAAAGAAACTAAAGACCTATTTATAGAAAACTATAAAACACTGGTGAAAGACATCAAAGAGGACAATAATAGATGGAGAAATATACCATGTTCATGGATTGGAAGAATCAGTATAGTGAAAATGATTATACTTCCCAAAGCAGTCTGTAGATTCAACGCAATCCCTATCAAGGTACCAACAGTATTTTTCACAGAGCTAGAACAAATAATTTCACAATTTGTATGGAAATACAAAACACCTTGAATAGCCAAAGCAATCTTGAGAAAAAAGAATGGAACTGGAGGAATCAACCTGCCTAACTTCAAGCTCTACTACAAAGACATAGTCATCAAGACAGTATGGTACTGGCACAAATACAGAAATAGAGATCAATGGGACAAAATAGAAAGCCCAGAGATAAATACATATACCTATGGACACCTTATATTTGACAAAGGAAGCAGGAATATACAATGGATTAAAGACAATCTCTTTAACAAGTGGTGCTGGGAAAACTGGTCAACCACCTGTAAAAGAATGAAACCAGAACACTTTCTAAAAGCATACACAAAGAATAAACTCAAAATGGATTAAAGATGTAAATATAAGACTAGAAACTATCAAATTCATAGAGGAGAACATAGGCAAAACACTCTCCAACATACATCACAGCAGGATCCTCTGTGACTTACCCCAGAATAATGGAAATAAAAGCAAAAATAAAAAAATGGAATCTAATTAAAATTGAAAGCTTCTACACAACAAAGGAAACTGTAAGCAAGGTGAAAAGATAGTCTTCAAAATGGGAGAAAAATAATACCACTGAAGCAAGTGACAGACAACTAATCTCAAAAATATACAAGCAACTTACACAGCTCAATACCATAAAAATAAACGACCCAATCAAAAAATGGGCCAAAGAACTAATTACACATTTTTCCAAAGGAGACATACAGATGGCTAAGAAGCACATGAAAAGATGCTCAACATCACTCATTATTAGAGGAATGCAAATTAATACCATAATGAGGTACCATTTCACACCGTTCAGAATGGCTGCTATCCTAAAGTCTACAAGCAATAAATGCTTGAGAGAGTGTGGAGAAAAGGGAACCCTCTTACACTGTTGGTGGGAATACAAACTAGTACAGCCACTATGGAGAACAGTGTGGAGATTCCTTAAAAAACTACAAATAGAATTGCCTTATAACACAGCAGTTCCACTGTGGGCCATCACATGGAGGAAACGTGAATTGAAAGAGACGCGGGTACTCCATTGTTCATTGCAGCACTGTTTATAATAGTCAGGGCATGGAAGCAACCTAGATGTCCATCAGCAGATGAAGGATAAGTATGCTGTGTTACATATACACAGTGAAGTATTACTCAGCCATTAAAAAGAATACATTTGAACCAGTTCTAATGAGGTGGATGAAACTGGAACCTATTATACAGAGTGAAGTAGGCTAGAAAGAAAAACACCAATACATTATACTAAGGCATATATATGGAATTTAGAAAAATGGTAATGATAACCCTGTATGCGAGACAGCAAGAGAGACACACATATTATTGAATAGTCTTTTGCACTCTGTGGGAGTGGGAGAAGATGGGATGATTTGGGAGAATGGAACTGAAACATGTATATTATCATATATTAAACGAATCGCCAGTCCAGATTTGATGCATGATACTCCTGCTTGGGGCTGGTGCAGAGAGGACCCAGAGGGATGGTATGTGGAGGGAGGATGGAGGAGGATTCAGGATGGGTAACACGTGTATACCTGTGGCAGATCATGTTGATGTATGGCAAAACCAATACAATATTGTAAAGTATTTAACCTCCAATTAAGTAAATTTATATTAAAAAATTAAATTAAAATAAAAATTAAACAAGAGTCCAGAAATAAACCCACAGAAATAGGTATATTTATATTTCAAATTAGAAGTGCTAAACAATTAAAGAGGGAGAGGACTACCAGATTATCATTTCTATAATATGTTAGAACTATTTTTAGTCATATACAAAATAATAATGATATACATGTCAAATTCCTTTTTCCTTGTATAACTTCTTTTATAAAAATTAACTTGTAATGGATAACAGGTTTAAATGTAAGTCTTCAAACTATAAAGCTTTGATAAAAAAAAACAAAGGATATTTCTGTTTTGGAGAAGTCTTCAGTTCAGTTCAGTTGCTCAGTCATGTCTGACTCTTTGAGACTCCATGAATTGCAGCACGCCAGGCCTCCCTGCCCATCAGCATCTCGCGGAGTTCACCCAGACTCACGTTCACTGAGTCCGTGATGCCATCCAGCCATCTCATCCTCCTCTGTCATCCCCTTCTCCTCCTAACTCCCAATCCCTCCCAGAATCAGAGCCTTTTCCAATGAGTCAACTCTTCG
>SJYC01119286.1:0-42010 GCA_006408675.1 Madoqua kirkii
TTACCTTGGATGAGGGGTATCTCCTTACCACCACCATTCCTGACCTTTAATGTGGGATAGCTCCTCTAGGCCCTCCTGAACCTGTGCAGCCACTGCTCCTCGGGTGGCTCCTCCCAGCTGCTGCCCCTGGCCTTGAGTTCAGGCTCCAAGTGGTTCCTCCGGGTCACCACCCCTGGCCTCTGGCGAGAGGTGGCTCCTCCTAACTGCTGCCCCTGGCTTCAGACGCAGTGTGTGTCCTCCCAAGCCCCCGTGACCTCGGACGCAGGGTAGCTCCTCTCGGTCTCCGCGCCGACCTCAGACACAGGGTAGCTCCTCCCGGCTGCCACTGACCATAAAAAGAAACACATTTGAGTCAGTTCTGATAAGGTTAATGAACCTAGAATGTATAATACTGAGTGAACTAAGTCAGAAAGAGAAAGATAAATATAATATTCTAACACACAGATACAGAATCTCAAAACATGGTACTGAAGAATTTATTTACAGGGCTACACTAGAGAAATAGACATAGAGGATAGACTTATGAACATTGGGAAAAGGGAGGAGAGGCTGAGATATATGGAAAGTGCAACATGGAAACTTACATTACATATGTAAAGTTGATAGCCAATGGAAATTTTCTGTACTGCTTAGAAAACTTAAAAGGGGCTCTGTATCAACCTAGAGAACTGGAATGGGAAGAGAGATGGGAGGGAGGTTCAAAAGGCCGGGGGGGGGGGGTGGTGGCGGATAAAAGTACACATATGGCTGATTCCTGTTGATGTTTGACAGAAAACAACAAAATTCTGTAAAGCAATTATCTTTCAATAAAAAATAATTAAAAGGAAATAAAGCAAAGAACAAACAAAAAAGAATGATCTCAGTTCCTTTCCAAGGCAAACCATTCAACATCAGAGTAATCTAAGTCAATGCACTAGCCACTAAAGCAGAAAAAGCTGAAGTTGAACCATTCTTTGAAAATTTACAAGACCTTCTAGAACTAACACACACACACACAAAGAAGTTCTTTTCATCATAGGGGACTGGAATGTAAAAGTGGGAAGTCAAGAGAGTCTTGGACCAGCAGGCAAGTTTGACCTGGGGTACAAAATGAAACAGGGAAAAGACTAACAGATTCTTGCCAAGTGAATGCACTGGTCATAGCAAACATCCTGTTCCAACAACTCGAGTTGACTCTAGACATGGACATCATGAGAAGATCAATGCTGAAGTTAGATTGATTATATTATTTGCAGCCAAAGAAGAAAAAGAGCTATACAGTCAGCAAAAACATGAGACCTGCAGATTATTAGGGCTGAGATCATAAGCTCCTTATTGTAAAATTCACACTTAAACTGAAGAAAGTACAGTTTCTTCACTTCTTCAAAACAACTAAGCCATTCAGTTCAGTTCAGTCTCTTAGTCGTGTCCGACTCTTGGCAACTCCATGAATCACAGCACCCCAGGCCTCCCTGTCCATCACCCACTCCCAGAGTCCACCCAAACTCATGTCCATTGAGTTGGTGATGCCATACAACCATCTCAACTGCTGTTGTCCCCTTCTCCCCCTGTCCTCAATCTTTCCCAGCATCAGGGTCTTTTCAAATGAGTTAGCTCTTCACATCAGGTGGCCAAAGTATTGGAGTCTCAACTTCAAAATAAACACCTAGGACTGATCTCCTTTAGGAAGGACTGGTTGGATCTCCTTGCTGTCCAAGGGACTCTCAAGAGTCTTCTTCAGCACCACAGCTCAAAAGAATCAATTTGTCAGCACTCAGCTTTCTTTACAGACCAACTCTCACATCCATACATGACCACTGGAAAAAATATAGCCTTGACCAAATGGACTTTTGTTGACAAAGTAATGTCTCTGCTTTTTAAATGCTGTCCAGGTTGGTCATAAGTTTCCTTCCAAGCAGTAAGCGTCTTTTAATTTCATGGCAGCAATCACCATCTGCAGTGAATTTGGAGCCTAGAAAAATAAACTCAGTCACTGACTCCACTATTTCCCTACTTATGTGCATGAAGTGATGGGGCCAGACGCCATGATCTAAGTTTTCTGAATGTTGAATTTTAAGCCAACTTTTTCACTCTCCTCTTTTCTTTTCAAGAGGCTCTTTAGTTCTCCTTCACCTTCTGCCATAATTGTGGTGTCATCTACATATCTGAGGTTATTGATATTTCTCCCGGCAATCTTGATTCCAGTTTGTGCTTCTTCCAGCCCAAGGTTTCTTATATTGTACTCTGCAAAGAAGTTAAATAAGCAGGGTGACAGTATACAGCCTTGACGTACTCCTTTTCCTATTTGGAACTAGTCTGTTGTTCCACGTCCAGTTATAACTGTTCCTTCACTACTTACATACAGGTTTTCAAGAGGCAGGTCAGGTGGTATGGTATTCTAATCTCTTTCAGAATTTTAAACAGTTTATTGTGATCCACTCAGTCAAATGCTTTGGCATAGTCAATAAGATAGAAATAGATGTATTTCTGGAACTATTTTGCTTTTTCCATGATTCAGAGGATGTTGGCAATTTGATCTCTGGTTCCACTGCCTTTTCTAAAACCAGCTTGAACATCTGGAAGTTCATGGCTCACTTACTGCTGAATCTTGGCTTGGAAAATTTTAAGCATTACTTTACTAGCATGTGAGATTAGTGCAATGGTGTATCTTTGAGAATTTGAAATAGCTCAACTGGAATTCCATCACTTCCACTAGCTCTTTTCGTAGTGATGCTTCCTAAGGCCTACTTGACTTCATATTCCAGTATGTATGGCTCTAGGTGTGTGATCACACCATCATGATTATCTGGGTCATTAAGATATATTTTGTACAGTTCTTCTCTATTTTCTTGTGAACTCTTCTTAATATCTTCTGCTTCTGTTAGATCACTACCATTTCTGTCCTTTATTGAGCCCATCTTTGCATAAAATGCTCCCTTGGGATCTCTAATTTTCTTGAAGAAATCTCTAGTCTTTCCCATTCTATTGTTTTCCTCTATTTCTTTGCATTGATCACTGAGGAAGGCTTTCTTATCTCTCCTTGCTATTCTTTGGAACACTGCATTCAAATGGGTATATCTTTCCTCTTCTCCTTTGTTTTTCACTTCCCTTCTTTTCATAGCTATTTGTAAGGCCTCAGACAGCCGTTTTGCTTTTTTGCATTTCTTTTTCTTCTGGATGGTCTTGATTCCTGTCTCCTGTACAATGTCATGACCTCCATTCATAGTTCATTAGGCACTCTGTCTGTCAGATCTAGTCTCTTAATCTATTTCTCACTTCCACTGTATAATCATAAGGGATTTGATTTAGTTCATATCTGAAAAGTGTAGTGGTTTTCTCTACTTTCTTCAATTTCAGTCTGAATTTGGAAATAAAGAGTTTATGATCTGAGCCACACCCAGCTCCTGGTCTTGTTTTTGCTGACTGTATAGAGCTTCTCCATCTTTGGCTGCAAATAATATAATCAGTTTGATTTCAGTGTTGACCATCTGTTGATGTCCATGCGTTTCTTCTAAATCAAATCCCTTGTGATTATACAATGAAGGTGACAAAGATAATAAAGGGATTAGATTTGGTAGGTAAAATGCCTAAAGAACTATTGATGGAGGCTTGTAACATTGTACAGGAGGTGGAGACCAACACACCCCCAAGAAAAAGAAATTCAAGGAGGGAAATTGTTATCTGAGGAGGCCTTACATATAGCTGAGAAAAGAATAGAAGTGAAAGGCAAAGGAGAAAGCAAAGATATATACAACCAAATGCAGAATTCTAGGGAATAGTAAGGAGAGATAAGAAAGCCTTGGTAACTTAACAATGCAAAGAAATAGAAGAAAACAGTAGACTGGAAAACACTAGCGATCTTTACAACAGTTGGAAATCCCAACAGAACATTTCATGCAAAGGTAGACACAATAAAGAAATGGCAAGGACTTACAGAAGCAGAAGAGATTAAGAAGATCTGGTAAGAACATACAAAAGAACAGTATAAAAAATTCTTACTGACCCAGAAAACCACAATGCACCTAGAGTCAGATATCTTGCAGTGTGAGGTCAAGTGGACCTTAGAAAGCATTACTATGAACAAAGCTAGTGGAGGTGATGGAATCCCAGCTGAGCTATTCCAAATCCTAAAAGATGATACTGTTAAACTGCTGCACTCAGTATGCCAGCAAATTTGGAAAATTCAGCAGGGACCACAACAGTGGAAGCACTCAGTTTTCATTGTGACACCAAAGAAAGGCAATGCCAAAGAATGTTCAAGTTACTACACAATTGCACTCATTTCAAATGATAGTAAGATTATACTCAAAATCCTTCAAGCTAGGTTTTAGTAATACTTTTTTCAATAACTTCCAGATATATAAGCCAGATTTAGAAAACACAGGAACCAGAGATCAAGTTGCCAACATACACTAGATCATAGAAAAAACAAGGGAATCCCCCAACAACAACAACAACAATAACACATCTACTTCTGTTTCATTGACTATGCTAAAGACTGACTGTGTGGATCAAAACAAACTGGAAAATTCTTTGTTGGTGTTGTTGTTTTGTCTCTCAGTCATGTCCCACTCTTTGCAATCTCATGGACTGCAGCGTGCCAAACTTCCCTGTCCACGTTGATTAAAAAGATGTAAAACTTGAGCTAGTTAAGTTTTATTTGAGTAAAAATGAAACCTGCAGCCCATGAGGCAGCATCTCAGAAAACTCTGTGAGACTGTTCCAAAGCAACAGTGGGGGAAGGTCAATATATAAGATTTTAGTGAAAGGGGAGTTCAATACCATGGAGCATTCATTTTGCAAAGATTTTTTTTTTTTTTTTTTTTTTTTTTTTGTCATGAGGATCTGATGTCACCATGAAGGGATTTAGTGCTTCTCTAGATATGAGGAGATGCAAGGATTGAGATCATAAAATCTCTTCCTAAAACATCCAACTATCTAAAGACCTGCACCACTAGGTTCCCTGGAGCACAGAGTGCCTCATTCCAGCCTGAACTTAACTTTTTTTTTTTTTTTTAGTCATGAGGATCTGATGTCACCATGAAGGGATTTAGTGCTTCTCTAGATATGAGGAGATGCAAGGATTGAGATCATAAAATCTCTTCCTAAAACATCCAACTATCTAAAGACCTGCACCACTAGGTTCCCTGGAGCACAGAGTGCCTCATTCCAGCCTGAACTCTCTCAGGGGTTGTTGAAGGTCAATAACTATAGCAGCATGGGGTTCAATCTCCATAGAGGCAGTTGGCAAATGCCTTTATTGTTCAGTTGTTGACAATGTTCTCGGTAAGTGTCAATTTGTCAACATGGCCTCCTTTCAGTCATAAATGCAACAATACTTTGGGGGGAATTTCATGACCATTTTGTCACATGTTGCTGGAAAGGCTTGCTTCCAATTTTGAAGAGGGTTTTTTTTGTTTTTTTTTTTTTTTTTTTTTTTTTTTTTGATAGGCCACTCAATGTGCTGTTACTGGACTTGGTCTTAATAGCAGAGATCTCTGGAGACCTGACTTCTTGTTATGGTCTTGGAAAGTATTCCTTTTGGTTGCATCTTCCCATATCTAGAATTACACTACTATAATCATTGATCATATATCAATCTATACATTTGATCAACTGCTTCAAGTCTAGCCATCATTTTCGTTGGAGACTCAGTCATACACTTGGTAATACAATAGTAGTAATCTTGTGAAACATACAAAATAAAAATGGGTGTAGTTAATAACATTATATGCCTTAAAAGTAAATATTTTAGCCATGAACCTCCTGCACCAAACCAGTTTTTTTGAAAAGATCATCAAGACCAGGGAATGGGTCACTTAAAGAAGAAATCTGATATTTCATGTAATTCATTAAATGTGTTGCATTAAAGGATTTATCAAGTATGAAAATATAGCATTCACTTTGAATTTTAATATGTATATCTCTCTGAAATGCTATAAGGTGTCAAAGTCCTGCAGTTGTGTAGCATTTCCTTTTTCATTATAGAGATCTCAGAATTTAATAGCCTATAGCCTGGTTACCAATTAAAAGTTATGAAAGTTGTTAAGGCTTTGATATGGCCAATTTCATCCTCTAATCGCATTGAAGACACACACACAAATGCACACAAAATGATGCTAAATGGTCATATGAGTAGAATACAGATCTTTGACCATAGGAATCATACAAATGGTAGATTGGTTAGGGTTACCTCTAATTTATTACTATATATGACCTAAAATTCATGGGAATTCCAGGCAATACCTTCGTTTCCATCCCTGTAGATGTCAAGTCCATAAATTAGTGTTACAAATCCACTGAGATACATACCAGTCACTCTCTCTAAGGGTAAAAATAAGCATAGTTCATCAGGAAGCCATGCCTTGTCTCATAATCACCAAGTTGATTATTTTTAGTATGACTTATTTCTTCCCAACAGAGAGTAAGCAGGAAAAAAAAAAAAAACCTATACAAAAAAGGTTTTCATGATCCAGATAGTCACCATAGTATGATCACTCACCTAGAACCAGACATTTTTGAATGTGAAGTCAAATGGGCTTTAGGAACAATCACTATGAAAAAAGCTAGTGGAGATGATGGAATTTCAGTTTCAAATCCTAGAATTCTATTTCAAATCCTAAAAGACAATGCTGTGAAAATGCTTTCCTCAATATGCCAGCAAATATGGAAAATTCAACAGTGGCCACAGGACTGGAAAAAATCAGTTTTCATTTCAATCTCAGAGAAAGGCAATGCCAAAGAATGTTCAAGCTATCCCACTAAAGAACTCATCTCACAGGCTAGCAAAATAATGCTTTAAATTCTTCAAGCCAGTCTTCAACAGTACATAAACCATGGACTTCCAGATGTTCAAGCTGGATTTAGAAAAAGCAGAGAAACCAGAGATCAAATTGCCAACATCCATTGGATCATCAAAAGTGAGAGAGCTGCAGGGAAAAAAAAAAAATCTAATTCTGCTTTATTGAATATGCCAAATCATTTGATTGTGTGGATCACAACAAACTGTGTAAAATTCTCAAACAGATGAGAATGACAGGCCACTGGACCTGCCTCATGAGAAATCTGTGTGCAGGTTAAGAAACAACAGTTAGAACCTGACATGGAACAACAGACTTGTTCCCAGTCAGGAAAGGAATATGTCAAGGCTTTATACTGTAACCCTGCTTATTTCACTTATATGTAGGGTACATCATGAGAAATGCTGGACTGGATGAAGCACAAACTGGAATCAAGATTGCTGGGAGAGATATCAGTAACCTCAGATATGAAGATGACAGCACCCTTATGGCAGAAAGCGAAGAAGAGCTAAAGAGCCTCTTGATAAAAGCAAAATAGTATAGTGAAAAAGTTGGCTTAAAACTCAACATTCAGAAAACTAAGATCATAGCATCCGGTCCCATCACTTCATGGGGAAACAATGGAAACAGTGACAACATATTTTTCTGGGATCCAAAATCACTACATATAGTGACATTGGCCATGAAATTAAAAGACACTCGCTCCTTGGAAGAAAAGTTATGACCAACTAGACAGCATATTAATAAGCAGATGCAATACTTTGCCAGAAAGGTCCATTTAGTCAAAGTTTATTTTTTCCTGCAGTCATGTATGGATGTGAGAGTTGGACTATAAAGAAAGCTGAGTGCTGAAGAATTGATGCTATTGAACTATGGTACTGGAGAATACAGCTGAGAGTCCCTTGGGCAGCAAGGAGATCCAGTCCATACTCAGGGAAATCAGTCCTGAATATTCATTGGAAAGACTTACGCTGAAGCTGAAACTACAATACTTTGGCCACCTGATGTGAAGAACTGACTCGGCAGAAAAAACCTTAATGTTGGGAAATATTTAAGGCAGGAGGAGAAGGGGATGACAGAGGACGAAATGGTTGGATGACATCACCGACTCAATGGACATTAGTCTGAGTACGCTCCAGGAGTTGGTGATGGAGAGGGAAGTCTGGTGTACTGCAGTCCATACAGTAACAAAGAGTTGGACACATCTGAATGACTGACCTGAACTGAACAAAGAGGTGCTTTTAAACTTAAATGACCATAGCCTGGTGTTAACAATCTAGATCCACCCCCAAATTGTGAGAGTTTTTCTTTTAATAAATGAGAGGTTAATATTTTTTTGTTGAGACATAGCTCCTCACTCCAATTGAGTTTGAATAACAATATAAGAAAATGTAAATCTATGGTCAGCATCACAGTTGGTATTATTAATTGGCCAGATGAGAAGGTCTCATCTAACAATATAACGAACAGATAAAACAGGACTTAACATTCATCTAAAATAAATTTCTTAAGGGCTATCCAAGCAGAGCCCTGCTGCTGCTGCTGCTGCTGCTGCTGCTGCTGCTGCTGCTGCTGCTGCTGCTAAGTCGCTTCAGTTGTGTCTGACTCTATGCGACCCCATAGACGGCATCCTATCAGGCTCCTCCATCCCTGGGATTTTCTAGGCAAGAATACTGGAGTGGGTTGCCATTTCCTTCTCCAATGCATGAAAGTGAAAAGTCAAAGCGAAGTCACTCAGTCGTGTCTGACTCTTAGTGACCCCATGGACTGCAGCCTGCCAGGCTCCACTGTCCATAGGATTTTCCAGGCAAGAGTACCGGAGTGGGGTGCCATTGCCTTCTCCAAAGCAGAGCCCTAGAGAACAGAAATCCACCAAGATGACCCAGAAGAACTATACACAGGTAATTGGCCACAACCCAACAATTGCATTGAGTTTCAAAGCATAGAATCATGTCCATGATAGAAAAGATTCAATTGATATACATAGATTCAAGGAATCAAGAAAACACTGTGAATGATCCAAAATATCAGATCAGCATCTTGGGCAAGCTGTCTACTTCTGATGTCGTCTTCTTCTCATCCTAGTGTAGTGTAGCTTCCTATGCTTGAGCATTGTTTTAAGGTGAGTTTGAGGTCAGTAGACCTCTCTACAGACCAGTCCAGCTTAGGGATCCTTAGAAGTGGGAATTAACTCAAGAGTTAGTTTCCCTTCAACTTCACTGGACATGAGCTAGTTAAAAGTACCTGATAGGAAGGTCCTTCCATCCTGATTGGAGACAGTTCCTTAAATTATGTCTTCTTCCAGTTTTGACTGTAGGTCATGGGTAAGGCAACTGATTTTCAACCAATGACAGGTTACTGAGATAAGCTTCAGAAATAACCATAGAGTTTCCTTTAATAATTCAATTAAAGTTTATATTAATATACATTAACAGCAAATAACTATATAGGAAATGAGTCTTAGTAGATACAGACTTCTATTAACAAACTGGGATTTAACATTAGTTGAAACATCTTTTTCTCCCTAAAATCACCATATTTTTACAAAATATAACCAAATTAAGGCTTACTTGTTATATAGGTTATGATCTCAATAAACTTGGCCTGATGATTTACATATCTATAATTAATCATGGAGGTTTTTGCTTTGCTGAGACTTTTATATAGTCTCAGACTGGACTTTTTAAAATAAAACCTCTCAGGTCTAGAAAAGTCATGCCAAAGGCTTAGCATAGATTTTGCCTGACAGTCTAAGTAAATTCTTCCCTTCTTAAGGTCTCGAAAATTTCTTGAGATTTCTGTACCTGTTAGTGAGATAACCTTCCTTACTTATCTGATAAAGTTGCTGGAAACTAAGAGCTTTCAACTTCTGGAGGGTTCAGATTGAGGAAAAAGATAAATGTTTCAATTTGTTTATAAAATATTGCAGCACTGTTTATAATAGCCAGGACATGGAAGCAACCTAGTTGTCCAACAGCAGATGAATGAATAAGAAAGCTCTGGTACATATACACAATCGAGTATTACTCAGCCATCAAAACAAACAAACAAACAAAACTGAGTCAGTTCTAGTGAGGTGGATGAAACTGGAGCCGATTATACAGAGTGAAGTAAGCCAGAAAGAAAAACACCAATACAGTATACTAACACATATATATGGAATTTAGAAAGATGGTAATGATAACCCTGTATGTGAGACAGCAAAAGAGACACAGATGTATAGAACAGACTTTTGGACTCTGTGGGAGAGGGAGAGAGTGGGATGATTTGGGAGAATGGCATTGAAACATGTATACTATCATGTAAAAAAAAAAATGAATCACCAGTCTAGATTCGATACAGAATACAGGATGCTTGGGGCTGGGACACTGGGATGACCCAGAGAGATGATATGGGGAGGGTGGTGTGAGGGAGGTTTAGAATTGGGAACTCATGTATACCTGTGGCGGATTCATGTCAATGTATGGCAAAACCAGTACAGCATTGTAAAGTAAAACAAATAAATAAATAAATAAAATAAAAAATAAAGAGCAAATAAATAAATAAATAAGATTATAATATAATATAATTTTACCAATTACTGTCATAACTGTTTTGAGGGGAAGGTTTTCTTCCACCTGGAAAACACAGATTCAATACAGTAGTTTTGATAAAATTTATAACATATTTGCCAGTTCATTCACTCCTTTTGTTAGTGTTTCTGCTGTCATCTGGTTTTCCTTTAGAATCCTTAGCTAGTTCAGAAACTGGTATTTATCCAAAGTCCTTTCTATAAATCTTCAATAGGAGGAAGCATTTTTGTGAAACTTGGTTAGTGCTATGACAATATTTGAGATAGAAACTAGAATTATGACTGATAACATTTCACCCAAACATATCAAAACTTTAGGAACTCCATACAGTTTCTAGGATATCTGTATTAGTAACATTCACCATGCTATGTAACCTGAGACTTAATACTTGATAACACTTCCCATGTAATTCTGAATACAAAATGAAACAAATTAGTGTAATGTCTCTCATTGGGATGTTTCAGGGACCCTCTGAAATATCATTCAGAAAAGTTTGTCAACAAATGACAAAAAGGTTTAGAACACTCATTCAGATCACTGTGAAAAAGTGACTATTCACTTACCCAAAGTCACTATAAAGGATTTCAGAACAGATCATTTAAGAGATAAAGAAACTTAAATCTATTATCAAAGGCAGTTCAACATCTAAAAAAATGGTGTCATCTTAACAGAGAGGAAAGCTAAATTCAAGTTTTTGCACCAGTTTACTTTATTTAAAAGGTAAGCAAATTTATTTGAAATATTATTTAACCCATATACAAAATTATTCTCTCATGATTCACTTAACACAAACTTTATCACTTTCTCTACCCATTACTTTACTCTTCCATTCTAAAAAGCTACCTGTAAGTCAGGCTTGCTTTATTTTCCCTTGACAAAATGTAATTCCATTCCTCATACATTCTTTACAGAAAGCACACTCCCTACTTTGCTTAAGTAATCAAGAATTGACTTTTATACAAGCATTTTATAATTGGTGAGCATAAGTACCAGCGATAATTACTAAAACCTTTGCTTTCTTAGAGAGAACATTTTAGGATGACATCAAACATCATTAGTTTTTTATCCCAAATCTCTTTAGTTTCTCTGTAAAAGGTAATAAATAAATAAATAAATAAATAAAATAAGCCTATGACAAATGTGGTTACCAATTCAGGATTCTTCACACAAGACTGATCACCCTCACCTAGTAAATTATTGAAGAACAATTAAAGAACAAAGCATGGTTTACGAGTGTTAAAATAGCCTGAGCCAACTCTTGCTCTAAACAAAGCATCTAATCTTGTCTAATATTTTAAGGCACAATAGGGTAAGTCTTATTATAACCCGTGCCAGGAAATGTCTTTAGAAACATTGTTTAGCTCTGGAGACTGAGTTATTGGGCACTCCAATACATGGATCAGTAGCATAATTTTAGACATGTTTTATTCTTTAACAGTTTTTTTCCTTTTTGCTGTAATTTAGAGACAAAGAGTTGATTTCAATTATTGTTAGAATATTAAAACTGTATTGCCAATACTAATGCTATGAATACTGACAAAATGTCCATTGAGAATTACCTTTACCTAACCACACCATCTAAGACGGGCTGGTGACACCCACTGGCGTCACAGTGATGGCCTTGAGGAGATGTCTCAGGTGCCAATTACTGATGTCTATGCTATAGGTCTCCCTGTAGCTCAGGTGGTAAAGAGTCTGCCTGCAATGCAGGAGACCTGGGTTCAATCCTTGGGTCAGGAAGATCCTCTGGAGAAGGGGATGGCAACCCACTCTAGTATTCTTGCCTGGAAAATCCCATAGACAGTGGAACCTGGTGGGCTACGGTTTGTGGGGTTGCAAAGAGTCAGACACGTGTGAGAGGCTCACACTGCTATTGCTGTGCTACAGGTTGCCAAGTGCAGCCAAAGGACCAGTCTAAAGTAAGGCGCTAGGCCCACAATAAAAGCCTGCAGAACAAAGGGTCTCAAAGCCATTTTCAGATGTTCTGCATCATCAGCAGGAAGACGGGACTCTTCTTTCATATTTCCCTTCTGAAGTATAACCTTACTGTAATATCTACTTAAATTATTAGAATAAAGTCAAATATTCATACTTGTATACATATTCATATACTGATCATATCTTTGGGTATTTTGCTTATGTACCTCCCCCTTATTTTTTTTTGCAACTCTTCCACAAATGAACATGAAACACCAAAAGGCTCTGTTCAAAAGTCCTTAAAAAGTTATTTTTTTAAAAAAGTTTATCTTTAGGCTGGAAGCCAGTGCTAATATTCAAAACAAACCAAAATATGCATATATGACTTTGGATTTTTCCATTTTTTATTAAAATTCCAGAGTTCTGTAAAAGTAGAAACTTTACCCAATGTATTTTATAAGTTCTTACTCATTTTTGGAATTTTAGGTCAAGAAACTTTCCTAGTAATCAGGGAAGTGTTTTCTGTTGTTTTACATTTGCCATAGTTTGACAGCTACAATGATACCACTGTAGGGAAAATGATCTTTTATTACTTCATTTGGAACTGACATTCTGCACTAAATATGCAAAGCATTCAAGTACAACATTACATAAATACATGCTGAAATGTGACATAACATTTGAGGTAAAGTATAGCTATTTAATGCTTCTGAGCCGAAACATGTGAAGGGGAAATTTCTATATCCTTATATTAATGCAATGCATTCCTTCTTCTCCAAGATAAGATAAACACAAAGTATGAATAAAGAGAAGCAAAATTGTAGACAAAGGGAAATTAGAAAATAAAAATAAAGTGCCTTAAAAGGGAGAAAATCAAGAGACTTAAAATGCACAGAATGGTACTCTACGTAATGGCATGATGGAGAGACAGAAAGAGCAGCCTTTTTGTCTATAAAAGAACTGAGGGATATTAAGAAACATTAATATTAAACAAGGGATGCTCAGATTCTTCTATGAATCAAAGAGGAGAACTGGAAATCTGGCATTTATGTTAGGTCTCATCGTTTCAACAGAAGACAGAGAATGATTCTTGCCACTGTCTGACAAAAGATGACTTTTTTAAAATAGTGCAATCTTATATTCTGAAAGGAAAAACTTACTAAAAATTTATTTTAATTAACTATAAAGGTGTCTCATGAGCAGCATAATCTCTGTGTAATAAGTCTTACTATTTATAAAGCTCAGCTGGTGATAACCGTTGCTGCGCTGCGCTAAGTCGACTCAGTTGAGTGTGACTCTTTGTGATCCTATGGACCGTAACCTGCCAGGCTCCTCTCTCCACGGCATTCTCCAAGCAGGAATACTGGAGTGGGTTGTCATACCCTCCTCCAGGGGAATCTTTCTGACCCGAGGATCAAACCCACATCTCTTATGTCTCCCATATTGGCAGGTAGGTTCTTTACCACTAGCACCACCTGGGAAGCCTCTGAAAACCATTACTTTTCCTTTAATCAAAGAAGTGTTTTTACTAAAAATAGGATTTTGCAGTTTAGAAAAATCTACTCTACAAGGAAACAAGGTATTCTTGTAAAATTCTTTTTTAAGGCCAATATTTAGTACAGTTAATAATTATTAATATTCATAACAAGCAGAACATATCACTGTACAATCTCTAACACTTTCTTATATGTTAGGTTGGCCAAAAGGTTCATTTGGGTTTTTCCATAACAACTTACAGAAAAACCCAAATGAAGCTTTGAGCCTACCCAATACTATTTCATCAGATGCACAGACAGCTCTCCTGTGGTAGAAATGGCAGGTTTTATTAATATATCACAGAGGAGTGAACTCAGGTTTAAGCAACTATGTGACTTGAGCACTTTAACGGTCATACAGGTTCTGAATCTGTTGATGCTTACTGAGTCTGGGATTCAGTCAATAGGATCCTGGTGATGAGCTAAGATCAGACACCCAGTAATGAGTTTTCATTTATTTTTTAAATTTGTTGCCCATAATCAAAGCTTTATTTAAAAACTGACACCAAAATACGAGAGCGTTGTTGCAAACCTCACAAAAAATTAAACATAATTACATTATCTTGGTAAACTAACTGGAATCACTGAACTGAAAAGGCTTTCTCTGACAGGACACAGATTCAGGAAACTGTCTGGATCACTAGTATTGCTTTCTGCTAAATGAACATCCTTCTGAGTCTGGCCTTTCCTCCTATTGGCTGGCACAACAGTTGAACAACCGACACCAAACACCACTGTATAAGCCTGGCTGTAAGTAATCTTGTAGCTACCTGGACATTTTACATACATAAAGTAAGACTCTGGACTTTGAGCCAGCTGTGTCTTTTCATGTTTTTTTCTGTTCCTCTTCCAAGGAAGACTACAGTACATTTCCAGCTAAAGGCATGTTGATCCTCTTGTGAGCCCAGCCTATGCAGATCTCTAAGGCACCCTTCCTTTACTTTAAAATAATGTAGCATCATTACCTGATTTGACAACCAGAAAACAGAACTCTCTTTTTCCTAGTAAGACAAAATACACACAGGAAACAATCCGGTTATGACAACCCAGGTATAAATATCCAGACTAAATAGTGCTGCTAAGTCTCTGCAGTCATGTCCGACTCTGTGCGACCCCATAGACGGCAGCCCACCAGGCTCCCCCGTCCCTGGGATTCTCCAGGCAAGAACACTGGAGTGGGTTGCCATTTCCTTCTCCAATGCATGAAAGTGAAAAGTGAAAGTGAAGTTGCTCAGTCATGTATGACTCTTAGCGACCCCATGGACTGCAGCCAACCAGGCTCCTCCATCCATAGGATTTTCCAGGCAAGAGTACTGGAGTGGGGTGCCATTGCCTTCTCTGAGACTAAACAGTGACCTCCCCTCCCAAAATAAATACATATCCTTAAAAGATAAACTCATTACACCAACTAGAATGTATCTTGATAGAGACTGTAACAGTCAACGCACAAGGACAAAGCACAGGGCAAAACTATGACTTTATATCTCTCAATGGGTTCGGTTCATCATGAACTCAACTTACTTTCTGTTTTCCTGCTGTTAATCAGTTTATTTTCCAATTCTTCCAGCATACTATGTTCAATTCTGAAGTCACTTTTTTGGTTGTAGAAATGACTGTGTTTGTCTTTTTCTAGATTAATAACCCTTTAGGGAAAGAAACAAATAGTATAAATATGATTTACGTACATTTTTAATTGTTTAAAATATGAATATACTTACAATCCGTACTTTGTATTAATTCATCAAAGGATTCAAAATAAAATTACTTGGATCAATAAGGCTATGGAATCAAAACAGTAGTTAGGAAAAGTGTTCCATGTATGTATACTGGTCATTCAGTCATGACTCTGTGACCCCATGGACTGTAGCCTGCCAGGCTCCCCTCTGTCCATGGAATTCTCCAGGCAAGAATACTGGAGTGGGTTGCCATTCCTTTCTCCAGGGAATCTTCCCAAACCAGGGATCAAACCTGGGTCTTGGCATTGCAGGCAGATTCTTTACCATCTGAGCTACCAGAGAAGCAAAATGCACTATACAAATGCAAGTTATTAATGCTAGTAAGACTAAAACTTCAAAAGGCAAACATCTATGAAGGCAGGGATTTTAGTGTTTTTATGGGATATGGTCTACATTTACTTCAAAGCTTCTCCATCTCATCCTTGCTCCTTAGCTTTAATCCATCTACCAGTAAGGACTTCTAATGTTAGCTTGAACCCTGGGGTAAAACAAAACAATTTACCATCAAGAAACTTCTTCGGTTGGACAAAGAAATTTATTTTCTCAACATCTATTTTCTTTCTCCCACAAGGTGGAAATTAATATAAACATGTCTCCACTAATCCTGAATTTAAGGAGTGGTGGAGTATCTCTGGTCACTGATTTCCTTTCCTCTATCCTGAGGGGCAACTATATAAGGCAGAGTTTCCCAGTCTTTTTCACTTGCCACACAAGGAAAGAATTTAATATATAAGGCACCCTGAGGTAAATAGATGAGAATGCCACAGGCCCTACCTGGCTGCCCCAAGGCTGAGGGAGTCAGAGCTTCAGTCTATGTTGGGAGGAAGGAAGGGGGAGGACAGAGACATCAAAATGCCTTTAGTCTGCAGGTCAGTCTAACAGGCTGAGGCAGCTCCTGCAGCCCTGCACTGAGCGCCAGCCCGGCTCGACTCTGGCTGGGGTGGGAAAGGCGCTACAAGCAGACAGAAACCCCCATCACCGACACAGACAGAAACGCCCATCACGGACACAGACAGAAACGCCCATCACGGACACAGACAGAAACGCCCATCACGGACATAAGCAGAAACGCCCATCACGGACACAGGCAGAAATGCCCATCACGGACACAGACAGAAATGCCAATCATGGGCACAGACAGAAATGCCCATCACGGACACAGACAGAAATGCCCATCACGGGCACAGGCTATGCCACCACAGTCAGCCACGCTTTGTTACTCCTGGATTGGAAATACTGACCCATACAGATGTTCAAAATGTACAATGGAGACAAACTGCCAAACAAAAAGAGATGCTCAACCTCCCTCGTAACATGAGAAAGGAAAACTCAAAGTATACCGTGGTAACATGCTGTATCTATCAGGCTGGTGGGAGAAAACACACAAGTTTAATATATTCTAATGATAAAACTAGTGAAATGGGTCCTCTCACATATTGTTGGTGAAATCATAAATGGCCTATCAAGGACAATTTAGAAATTATTCATTATTCATCATAATCATGCATAATCAGAAATTACTCATTATAATCGCAAATTCACACACCTTTGATCCAGCACTTCTACTTGTAGGAATTTTTCCTAAAGATACACTCATAGATGTGCAAAATGATATGAACCTCCATGGATGCTCCAATTAATTAAGCATTTATTTACTATAACTTAATGTTTTCTGTAATGTCTATCACTAAGGGGCAGATTAAATAAGTGACGGTATAAGCATACACTAGAATACAGCAGTACCACGTTCTATGTACCGATAAGGAAAGCTCTCCAAGATACACTCCTTTTTAACAATGGTTTTATATGAAAATGTTAAGACATACTAGAGACTGGTAAACTGATTCCCCTCATATCATTTCATATGATATATACTTCATATCACTCTAACGCAACAATTTTACCTGTCTTTTTCCTCTCTTTCATCTACCTTTTCTTATCTTTCCTCTTCCTTTTTTGCTTAAGTACTCTAAAGGAAATCCACTACATTATGTACTTCCACCCCAACATATGTCAGTGTGCATTTCTAGAGATTATGAGTATTTCATTTGTATAATTATAATACCATCATCATGCCTGAACAAAATCAATAATTTCTTGGTATCCAGGATATACTCTTAAGTTAAAAATATAAAACAAGATGCCCACCAATGTATATAATATACTACTACTTACTAAAAAAAAAAAGGAACCATCTGAATATGTATTTTTATGTCCTTAAAAAAGCATATAAAATACCTGTGGAAGGATACATAAGAAACTAAAAATGGTTGCTTGGGGAGAAGGGAAATGGGTGATATGGGTCACAGGTGAAACAAAAACCTTCCACTGTGGATCCTTTGACTTGAATTACTTTTTGAATTATGTGAATATATAACCTATTCTGAAAATAAAAATATTACAAATAGTGTTCTTCTCTATATTCAGTGAGAATTGTTGGATTCAATTTCAATGGATTTTTCTAATACTCCTTCAATGAGTTTTTCCAAAACCTTGAAACAGATGAAGAAAGCCTTATCAGGGTTATAAAACCTTTACATAGATAAAGTGCCTATGTATACTGGCATAATCCAACTGGCTTGCTATATTTTTGTACATTAATCATCTGGCAGATTATCTTATCTAGAAAGAAACATAAATCAGAAATCTTAACCTAGAGTCCAATTCTATCTAAGATAATGCATTTTATAAATTAAAGAAAAGTATAGTTTGTCAAATTCTGAGTATTAAAAATGAGAATTAAACCAATACAGTCAGAATTCACTCTCACAAGGCTGCACTATGGTATAACTTGTTAAAATTCAAACAGTATGCTATTTATTGGTAGAATTTCTAAACAGACAACTGCCACTAATTCTGGTCCAAAGATCATTTCTTACAAAAGCCTCCTTTTCTCTTGGTTCTTCAGCAAATTGATACTGCATAAATTCAGAGCAGTGTTTTATAAAGCCTCCAACTATAGGAGAGGGTTAGCTGCTCTCAGCTCTAGTTCTTTTACCTTTACTCATTATATTTGTTAAATCATATGCTGCTACCAACAATGTTGAACATCCAGTAAATATCACTGGTTATTTAAAAAATACATAAACACTAAAACTTAAATGCCACCTTCTCAATATTTCTAGTCATAATGTACAGGGTGGATCTGAAAGAAGTAAAGACCAAGGAAAGGAGACCAATTAAAAGGCCAATTAAAAAAAAAATCTCAAGAGTACAGTAGGACTCTTCGTTAAGATTATTCACTCAAAAATATTTACCAAGTGCTTACTTTGCTAAGTCAAAATGTATTCAATCTGTTACTTGATATACGTGATCTAAAGAAATCTTTTATTCTCCTTGATATACACTGATTCAAAATAGTGAAATTAAGATTTAAAGAACTCTACTTAAAATTAAGTTTATATTAAATAGTTTACTATCATTTGTATATTTCACATTTCTCACTGGTTCCTTTTTTTACATTTGAAAGACTAGTGACTAGTCTTTGGCATGGGATTAGATAGTGGGGGAGAATTAACTTTATATTGTTCATAATAAAATGATGAGTAATGTTCCTTGAAGATAATGTTCTTATACTTACTGATTTTTAAATTTTTCAGCTGTACGTATGAATTCTGCTTTTTTAGTTCGACTAACTTTCTGCTTCCAGTTTTGAAGCTGAAAAGGACGAATTCCACCTGAAGTACCAAGACAGCCATCGTTCTGAAGAGAAAACAAAAACAAATTTATCCTCATAATAAAAATGGTGGGAGATGAACGGGGAATTTTTTTCAGAGTGTGTGCTGTCCTTAGTTGCTCAATGGTGTCTGACTCTTTGCTACCCCATGGACTGGAGCCCACCAGGCTCCTCTGTTCATGAGGATTCTCCAGGCAAGAATACTGCAGTGGGCTGCAGGCCTCCTCCAGGGCATCTTCCCAACAGAGGGGTCGACCCCAGGGCTCCTGTACTGCAGGTGGATTCTTTACTGTCTGAGCCACCAGGGAAGCCCTTGTTTCAGAGATAAAACATCAATAATGGAATTTCTCAGGGGATAATTTTGGGGCCAATCTTTTTTAATTTTTAAAAATACAGCTTGTGGAAGAAGGAATATGTGTTTTAAAATGCTAAATTGTGAGAAATGTAAAGTCTTCAGGGAGTTTTAGAAAAATCTCTAATTCTTTCATTCATTCACTTGCCAATATGCATTGAACACTTATGATGTGACAGGTGCTGGCCTAGACACTAGGGAAACAAAGATGGTCCGTGATAACATGTGTGCGCTGCAGGCTAAGTTGCTTCAGTTGTGTCCAACTCTTTGTGACCCTAGGGACCACAGCCCGCCACGCTCCTCTGTGCATGGGATTCTCCAGGTAAGACTACTGGAGTGGGTTGCCATGCTCTTCTCCAGGGATCTTCTGAACCCAGAAGACTGAGGAATCGAGCCCACGTTTCTTATGTTTTCTGCATTGGTAGGTGAGTTCTTTACCACTAGTGCCACTGGAGAAGCCCCATGATAACAGGGCCTCTGCCTTAAAATCTAGAGAGGGAAACAGACTTAGGAAGAAAAGAGTAAATAAGCGATACTTTAAAAAAAAAAAAAAACCCAACAGTGTATGGGCTATTAAGGAAATAAAGAATGCTGAGATGAAGAAAAAGGAGACAAGGGATTGTTTTTTTGCTTTTTCTTTTCAGTTAGAACGGCCACAGAGGTCTATTTGAGGGGATGATGTTTAAGGAAGAACGGAACCGGCCAGGCCAAAAGCTGCAGGGAAAGGTGTGCCAGGCAGAAGGACCAGCACGTCCAAAAGCCCTCCAGCATGAAAAAAGCTTGGCTGGTTCAGGCACAGTAAAGACAACTGTGACATAAGATGAGTGAAGTGCAGAGCTTTGTAGGAGTTGAGGGTACAGAGCCAGGCAAGTGGCATATCACACCAGCATTTTAAGTCACTACAGGAGTCTGAATTTTACTGAAGGGTTTAGGGTAGGAGAATGCCACGATATATTTAATTTTTTAAAGAAAACCTTTCAATTTTTTAAAGAACAAATTCAAGGAGGTGGAGGAAGAGGCGAGGCAAGGCTGGAAGCAGGAGAATCAGTGAGACAGGCGATGCAGCAACAAAGACAAGGAATGGTGGTGTTCAGGTCTACCAGGGTGACGGTGGAGCCTAAAAGGAAGAAGCCTAAGTGTAGCTTGGAAGTCTACCAAGAGGAACTGCTGACGGCCTGAGAGATTTAAAAAAAAGGACCCAAGCCTTCAAATTTCAAGGAACACGCAAACAAGAATAAAGGAAAAGGTTAATACTTCTCAAATTGAGATCTACTTCACATACCATAGAATGTGCACATAAAGTTTACAATTCAGTGTTTTTTACTATATTCACAAAGTCGTGCAATCATCAACACTATCTGCTGCTGCTGCTGCTAAGTCGCATCAGTCGTGTCCGACTCTGTGTGACCCTGTAGACGGCAGCCCACCAGGCTCCTCTGTCCCTGGGATTCTCCAGGCAAGATCACTGGGGTGGGGTGCCATTGCCTTCTCCTCAACACTACCTAGTACCCGAATATTTCCATTATACCCAAAAGAAAGCTCGCACTCATTAAGCAGTCACTCCCCATACCCTTTTCCCACCTAATTCCTGGTAATCATCAATCTACGTTCTGATCCTATGGATTTGCCTATTCTGAAAATTTAACATAAACAGGATCACACAATATACAACCTTCTGTGTCTGGCTTCTTTCACTGAGTCTAATATTTTAAAGATTCACTCATGTTGTACCATGAATCTGTACTTCATTCCTTTTCATGCTTAAGTAATATTCCACATGACTCTAACATATTTTATCTACTCATCAGCTGATGGACAACTGGGTTACTTTCACTATTTGGTCACCATGAATAATGTTACCAAGAACAATTTATGTACAAGTTTTAGTATGAATTCAATTTTCTTGGGTATTTCTAGCAGTGGAATTTCTGAGTCACAGTTACTTCTTTATTTTTCCATTTGTGTTATTTTTTATTATTACAGTGGAAGCATTCCTATAAGTCCTTTATCAGATAAATGACCTGCAAGTATTTTCCCAATTCTGAGTTCTTTTCACTTTCCTGATAATATCCAGCACAGAAGTTTTGAACTTTTGAAGAGCTATCCAACTGTTTTCCACAGTGGCCGCATCATGATATAATTTTACATTGCCATCAGCATGCTATGGGAGTTCCAGTTTCTTCACATCCTCACCAACATTTGTTATTGTCTGTCTCTTTTACTATAGTCGTCCTACTGGGTGTGAAGTAGTATCTCACAGTGGTTTTGATTAGTCTATATTGACTAATGATGCTGAGCATCTTTTCATGTACTTATTGGCTATTTCTTTGAAGGAATATCTACTTGTATCTTTTCCAATTTTAAAAACTGGGGTGTCTTTTTGAGTTTTAAGAGTTTTATATTTTTAAATATGTCCTTATCAAAAATGATTTGCAAATGTTTCTCTCCCATTCAGTAGGTCATCTTTTCATTTTGCTGATACTCTCTTTACTGTGCAGAATCTTTTCAGTGTGATGTAACCTCCTTCATTTTTGGATAATTATTTTGCCAGATACAGAATTCCTGGTCAACAGTCCTCTTCTTTCAGCATTTTGACTATATCTGTTACCCCACGGGGCTTCCCAGGAGGGGCTAGTGGTAAAGAATCCACCTGCCAATGCTGGAGATATAGAGATGTGTTCGCTTCCTGGGTCTGGAAGATCCCCTGGAAGAGGGCACAGCAACCCACTCCAGTATTCCTGCCTGGAGAATCTCATGGACAAAGGAGCCTGGTAGCCTACAGTCCATAGTGTTGCAAAAAGTCGGGCACAACTGAAGCAATTTAGCATGCATGTATATTATCCCATACTTTTGAAGTCCAAGGTTTCTGTTGAGAAATCAGTTGTTAATTTTATTGAGAATGCCTAATATGTGTTGAATTGATTTCTCTCTTGGTGCTTTCAAAATTTTCTTTTTGTCCCTTTTTTACAGTTTGATTATGATATATCTAGGTATGGATCTTGAAGTTCACTAAATTCCAGTAATGTGTAGATCAATACTACAGCCATCATTTCTTCAAAAATTCTTTCCCCACTTTTCCCTCTCTCCTTCTGGGACTCTCATTAGCTGTGACATCTGATGGTGTCTCACAGGTCTTTAACACTCTGTTCACTTTCCTTCATTCTTTCTTTCTTTAGATTCCTCATTCTGGATAATCTAAATTGACCTACCTTCTTCTGCCAGCCCAAACATAGGGTTGAGTCTCTCTAGTGAATTTTTCATTTGCATTTTTGTACTTTTTAACTCCAAAATTTCTATTCCATTCTTTTGCTACAATTTCTCTTTATCAGTTCGGTTCAGTTCAGTTACTCAGTCGTGTATGGCTCTTTGCCATCCCATAGATTGCAGCACGCCAGGCTTCCCTGTCCACCACCAACTCCCAGAGTTTACTCAAATTCATGTCCATTGAGTTGGTGATGTCATCTAACCATCTCATCCTCTGCTGTCCCCTTCTCTTCCCACCTTCAATCTTTCCCAGCATCAGAGTCTTTCCAAATGAGTCAGTTCTTTGCATCAGGTAGCCAAAGTATTGGAGTTTCTGCTTCAGCATCAATCTTTCTAATGAATATTCAGGACTGATTTCCTTTGGGATGGGCTGGTTGGATTTCCTTGCTGTCCAAAGGACTCTTAAGAGTCTTCTTCAACACCACAGTTCAAAAGCATCAATTCTTCGGTGCTCAGCTTTCTTTATAGTCCAACTCTCACATCCATACATGACTAACAGAAAAACAATAGCTTTGACTAGACAGACCTTTGTTGGCAAAGCAACGTCTCTGACTTTTAATACGCTTGTCTAGGTTGGTCATAGCTTTTCTTCCAAGGAACAAGTGTCTTTTAATTTCATGACTGCAGTCACTACCTTCAGTGATTTTGGAGCCCCACAAAATAAAGTCTGACTCTGTTTCCCCTGTTTCCCCATCTATTTCCCATAAAGTGATGGGCCAGAGGCTATGATCTTTGCTTTCTGAATGTTGAGCTTTAAGCCAACTTTTTCACTCTCCTCATTCACTTTCATCAAGAGGCTTTTTAGTTCCTCTTCACTTTCTGCCATAAGGGTGGTGTCATCTGCTTACCTGAGGTTATTAATATTTCTCCCGGCAATCTTGATTCCAACTTGTGCTTCATCTAGCCCAGCGTTTCTCATGATGTACTCTGCAATAAGTTAAATAAGCAGGGTGACAATATACAGCCTTGATGTACTCCTTTCCGAATTTGGAACCAGTCTGTTGTTCTATCTCCAGTTCTAATTGTTGCTTCCTGACCTGCATACAAATTTCTCTGGAGGCACGTCACGAGTGTGGTATTCTCATCTCTTTAAGAATTTTCCACAGTGTGTTGTGATTCACACAAAGGCTTTGGCATAGTCAATAAAGCAGAAGTAGATGTTTTTCTGGAACTCTCTTGCTTTTTCCATGATCCAGCGGATGTTGGCAATTTGATCTCTGGCTCCTCTGCCTTTTCTAAAACCAGCTTGAACATCTGGAAGTTCATGGTTTACATACTGTTGAAGCCTGGCTTGGAGAATTTTGAGCATTACTTTGCTATCATGTGAGATGAGTTCAATTGTGCAGTAGCGTGAGCATTCTTTGGCATTGCCTTTCTTTGGGACTGGACTGAAAGCTCACCTTTTCCAGTCTCTTTTTATAGATATTTTCTATTTGGTGAGACACCATTCTCATACTTTTATTTCTTTAGAAATGGTTTTTTTTAGCTTTTTGAACATTTTAAATCAATAATTTAAAATCTTTGTCTATTGTCTCCAACATTTGGTCATCTTAAGGGACAGTTTCTTTTTACTATTCTTTTTTTTAAAATTCTTCTGTGTGTGGACCATATTTTCTTATTTCTTTGTGTATCTCATAATTTGTCAGCAACTCAACACTTTAAATAATATATAATGTGGCAACACTAAAAATGAGGCTTTTTCCCCTCTTTCCAAGGTCTGCTGTTGTTGTTGGGTTTTTTTCAGTCATTTTTCTGAACTAATTCAGTAAAGTCTAGATTCTTTGTTTGTGTGGCACTGAAATCTACGCTTTGTTAGCTTAGTTGTCAGTGAATGATTGGTTGGTCAAAGATTTTCTTAAATGTCTTGAACCAGTAAGTCCCCACACTTTGCTAAGGTGGTCTGTGTGCAAACTGGAACATGGCATCAGTACTGGGGCAAGCAGTTCACAACTCCACTTTAGCCTTCACTTCCTGTTGCACAGTTTCAAGGTCAGCCAAAGATGAGAGCTCAGGTCTTCTTAGGCTTGCTCTGGGTGCATTCACTTCTTATCACTACTATAACAAACTTACCAAAAAAATCAGTTCACCACAAACTTAAGAGACTTAAACAACACAAATCTATTCTTTTACTGTTTTTGAGGTCAAGTAGAAAATTAAAGTGTTAAAAAGGTTGCATTATTTTTGGAAATCCAGGGAATTTACTCCCTTATCTTTTTTCAGCTCTTAGTGGCCACCCTCATTCCTTGGCTCACGGTCGCTTCCTCATATCGCATCGCCCTCTTGGTTTCACTGTTACATCTCCTCTTGGTTCTAAGCCTCCTGCTTCCCTCTTATAAGGACTCTTGTAAATACATTGGAAAGGAAAGTGAAATCGCTCAGTCGTGTCCAACTCTTTGCGACCTCATGGACTGTAGCCTACCAGGCTCAAAGTCCATGGGATTTTTCAGGCAATAGTACTGAAGTGGATTCCCATTTCCTTCTCCAGGAATACACTGGCCCTCCCATATAATCCTGCATAAAGTCCCTGCCTTGACAGCCTCAACTTAATCATATTTGCAAAATTCCTTTTATCATGTGAGGTCACACGTTCACAAGTGCTGGGGGTTAGGATGCGACTATCCTTGAGGTAACACAGTGATACAGTGAGGATGCACACTGACTTACAATCCACTGTGTCTGAGGCAGATGGAAAGAAATGACTGACATGGAGTAGAGAAGAGAAGGACTGTCCAAGCAGCTGTCTGGGACAGGCTTGCTCGTAAAAATATATTAATAACAAAGGATTCCCCCCCTCCCCCGATTTGTGTTTATTGTATATTATTTGTGTTTGTTGTGTAACAACATTAAAGGAAATGTCAAAAGAAGACCAAAAAAAGGTGTGTTTGGGGGGGAATTCTTCACTCTGCCACACCTGGATATACACACAGCCCTATTCATTTGTGTGATCTTCTAGAGGAAATCCATTTTGAGTAATTATGTAAAGTCAGAAAAGTAATGTGGTTATTACTGAAGGACCACTCCAGTCAGCCGAATGCCATTAAATACAGGTCATCACAGAGAGGGCACTAGAGACAAAGAGAGGACACAGCCCTACTCTGGAGCAAAACTGGGACATACACTCGTGTGATGCAGCCAGAGATGCTTCAAAAAAGTCAAAATTCAACGTGCTAAAAAGATCAAGAGGGAGATGGCATCTAAGAGGAGAATCAAGAAATTTGTAGTCTTTGGTCTTGAAAAGCAATGCCTGAGAGGAATTATGAACAAATAATATACAAACATTAAAATACATAGATAGGATACATTATTACTTTTCCTAATGGTGAATGAGAAGATTTCACACTCTATAGAGGCTATAAAATAAAATAAAATATAAAATAGTTCTAAAACTTCAAAGATAGTTGTTCGAAAATAATTTAAGGGAACTGTTATAGACTGAATTACCACTCCCCTAATTCACATGTAAAGGCCCTAGATTTGGAGGTGGTGCCTTTAAGGAAGTAATTAAGGTTAAATAAGCTCATAAAGATAGGGTCCTAATCCATCAGGACTGATGTCCTTTTAAAAAGAGGAACACCAGAGAACTCTTTCTCTGCAGTGCACAAAGGGCCATGTGAGGACACAGCAAGACGGCAAGTGTTTACAAGCCAAAAACCAACCCCGACAGCTCCCTCATCTTGCACAAGATCTCGGCTGGATCTCTGCAGCCTCCCAGAGTGTAAAAATATATATATATTTCTGTAATCTAAATCACTCAGTCTGTGGTATTTTGTCATGGAAGCCTGGGCAGGCTAATCTAGGAACCTTAGTATTTTGGCAGATACCTCTAATATCATGAGGCTGTCATGAGGAAAATGATCTCTTCTCAGAAAAACGTTAGCTGTTTCACTATCAGGGTCACAGATTCACAAAATCCTATGACAAGTATTCAAGTCCAGGGCTGGGCTACAGAATCTGAGTCTATAATGTGCATGTGTTTGTATATATATATATATGTGTGTATGTGTGTGTGTGTATATGTGATATGTTCGGGGGGTTCAAAGAAGGATAACACATAAACTTCTCAAAAGTCACAATATGCTAGAGATTCTAATTCTTTTTTAAAAGCCAAACACCCTTGAGAAATTCTACCTCGCTACTGCCACAATAGCCAACCATGAGGCTTTACCTTCTCTAAATTGGTGAGAGCGTATAAAATTGGGTGTCTCAACCTCAGCCCTACTGATATTTTGAACCAGGGGACTTTTTGTTGTGGGGGCTGTCCTCAGCCTGTGCCAGCTAGATGTTGGTAGCACACACAGCCTTCTCCACAGTCCACCTGCAGTTGTGACAACCCAAACTGTCTCCAGACACTGCTAAATGTGAGGGGCTGAAGGGACAGTTGAAACAGCTCCATAGGTGATTCTGATCCAACACTGAGGAAGGCAAACCTCTGAGAACCACTGAAGTGGGCAGGAGTGTGCACCAGTAACAATATTAAGCAACTTGTGAGAAATGCAAACCAGGATAAAGTAGAATTTCTGGAAATATGTAAAGACACTGTATCTCCTTAGAGGAAGAAAATGATGGAAGCTGTCCTCAGCTCATAACAGCCTTCCTTCAGGTTTGGACTAATCCACAAACATTTAGGGAGTGTCTACTACGTTTCTGGACTAAAGCAGCACAGTTTTTGGTGCTGGGGATGTAACAGTGAATAAAATTTTCAAAAGTTTCTTCCCTCATAGAGGGCAGGGTTTACATTCCTAGATGGAGAGAAGACAACACACAAAAATGAATATAAAATATGTAGTATATTTAGGGTAATAAGTGTTATGCTGCTGCTGCTAAGTCGCTTCAGTCCGATATAGAAAAAACCTAAAAAGAGAATGGTGTGCTAGGTAAGGGGATTCAGTTTGGGGCGGTCACAGAAAGAATCACTGAGCTGATTGCATTTGAACAAAGACATCTGAAGGTGGAGATGGTGCTGGCCATGAGACCAGGAAGAGCATTCCAAGCAGAGGGAACAGCCATTGCAAAGGTCCTGAGGTAGGAGTGTGCTCACCTGTCTGAAGGACCACAGGAAGCCAGTATGGCTGCAGCAGACCCAGAGCAGGGGACTGGAGATGAGGTGACAGGGAGATCTTGGGGGCAGGTCAGAGGCCCTGTAGAGTCTAAGGTGTGGAACATGGTGAAAACGTTTGCTTTCACTCTGAGGGATCTGGGCAGACAAGTGTCATTCCTGAATGGTCCGGTTGTTGTGAATATGTCAGGAAGGCAAGAGTGGGTGAATAGAAACCAACTAAGAAGTGTTTCTGCTAAGGGAGAAATGATGGTGTGGACACGGGTAGTAGTGCTTGAAGTGGGATTCTTGACTTATTCTGAAGGTAAGGCAGACAGGAATTGCCTGTGCTTTGGGTGTGGGCTGTGAGAGAATGCGGAGGAGTCGAGATCTTTGACAAGAGCAGCTGGCTCCAACGATTCTCCTCCGGGAATCCCCTAATCCTTACTGCAGAGAAAGGGGTCTCAGGGAGATCTTTGGAAACACATCTGCCTCGGAGACCATCCCAGTTTGATTCCTCCTTGTGTTTCCAGCGCTGACACAATAAAAGAACAGCCATCAGTCACTGGGCACTGACTCTCTCTCTAACCAAGCACTGCACCAGGGGCTTCCCAGACAAGGTGCACGGCTCAGGAAGGTGCGTGTGATCAGATCCAGCGCTTAGAGAAGAAACGGAGTCAAGAGAGGTTAAGTGTGTTCTTCTCACAGAGGCAGAGCCAGGGTTTCCACCCAGACTTTCTTCCACTCCCAAATCACCAGGGAGGGGGCTCCGTAACAGCAGGAGCGAACAAAGCACAAGGCTGGCAAGCGCCAGGCCCCGCGCGAAGGGAGGCTAACGGCCGCGGCTCCCGCCTCCCGGCCGCGCTGCAGAGGACACCTGTTCAGCCGGGGACCCGTCCCGCGCCTCCGGCGCCCGCAGCCCCCTCAGGCCCCCCTCTGCCTCCTCCATTTATTTACCTGTTGCGGCACCGCGGCTCCCACGCCGGTTCCCGGGGCCGCGCTCGCCCCCGCCACAGCCCCGGCTACGGCGGTGGCCGCCGCCGCCACCACGACCGTCGTCAGGGCAGCCATCTTTTCACGCCGCGCCGCGCACGCCAGCGGCGGCCACCCGCGTCTGGGTTGGCGGGCTTCGGTAGTGCGGAGCTCCGGGCTCTGCCGGGGCGGCGGGGCTCCGCCACCGGGAGGCCGAGCGCGACGGAGATGCTGGGCGGAGCCGGGCCGAGGGGCGAGGAGGGGCGGGTTCGGAACCAGGGCGGGGCCAGGGCGCGGGGAGGGGCGGGGCCGGAGCGCGGGACGGAGGCTGGGGAGGGGCAGGGGTGTCTGTGACTAATGCTGCAAACAAATTGATTTTTATTTTTTGTATATATAGTCCTTTGAGCCTAACTTGATGGGATTAACCCTAAATACTTGCTGAAAGCATTCATAAGATTTAGTTCTCTTCTCATCAACAGGAATAAACTCTATTATGTTTCTCTGAATAAATTTGGTGTATTGGCTGAATTCATAGACTGTTACATACTAAACAGAGGGTTTTATTTAATAATAAAATAAACCTGTAAAACTAGGATTATATGGGACATTTCTCAATGTCATTCACAACAATGAAAGGGAAAGTGGCTGGGCAGAGAATGCAAAGGATCAAGAAGGTTTAAAATGGTCACAGGAAGTTGAAAAGAAAACACTGGAGGGAGTAGAAATGAGTAAAGGACATATCAACCACACCCTAACTGAAACCCATCCAGAACACATTTACATTGAAACAAATCTGGATTTACTCAATTCCTTATAGCAAGATGAAGCATACCCCAGGGTAAAATAAAGGATATTTTAATAAAGACAAGTTGGGAGGGGCTTAAAGAAAGAAAGAAAGAAAGTGAAGTCTCTCAGTCATGTCCCCGACTCTTTGCGACCCTGTGGACTGTAGCCTACCAAGCGCCTCCGTCCATGGGATTCTCCAGGCAAAAATACTGGAGTGTGTTGCCATTTATTGCTGGCAGACGCTTTACCCTCTGAGCAACCAGGGAACCCCTGAGAAGGGCTTAAGGAGAATTTCAAAAGAGGGAACCATTCCTGAATTTGAAGCAATGTTAATTTGATGATTAGGTATCTCAGTAATGTTTATCCAAAGGCAAGATATTAAAGCCTGGCAAGGTTTGCTGTTGATAAAGTAGCAGGCATCAGTTGAAAATGAGGGTGATATACATTGGAAGAGGAGAGTCTTCTGGTGATTGTGGCTATACCAGGTCAATGTTCATGCTGGGCTGCCCACAGTGCCAGTTTCTATTTCTTTAAAGGGAAAAGACAAAGAAAGGCTGGCTGGAAGCCTTAATCACTTGATTTATCTGAAGATCATAAATTTACAGTGTCACATTCTGACAACTTTTATAATAGAGGCAAAACACTGAAAATTATTTGATTAATATTAAATGAGTGTTTTTGTCAAGTGAAATTATGGAAATGAATGGGTCAAAGGAACTTAAATGTACTGACAAAATTTAAGTATCGATATACTGTGAAATATTCATTAAATGTGGAAAAAAATGAAAATAGGAGAAATGTGACAAGCAGAAATATAAGAGATAGTTGAGTTCTTTGGGAATTTGACAATAAGCATAGCAGCAAAAATGATACTGTTTAGGAATGGAATAACAGCATTAATATTTTACAAATGAGAACATTCTGGGTAATGGCTAGCTCCATGCTGTAGCCATTATAATTAGAATGAATTAAGGAAAATGAAGAGCACTAGAGATGATGTCCAGTCATATTCAAGTTACCCAGTTTGATGCCAGTATGAAAAAAGCAGATACAAGCCTAGTACTCACAGATTTAATGAATGAGAAAGCATTAGATGATCTCAGTAAAAGTATGAAAGTCATGGGAAAAAAAAAGATTGAGAGACGTTTTATTTTTTTAAACAAGTTTAAAGATGACAAAGAATAGCATTGTGACAATGGATACGAAGAAAATTAATGGGACAATTGACAAAAATTAAATAAAATCTATATATTACATACATAATATTTTATCAAGGTTAATTTTGTGATGTATATGATAGAACTGTGACTAAGAGAATGCCCTTTTTAAAAAGCACACAATTATATACACAATGATTTGGATATAAAGAAGCAACTCATTTACATCTTACTCTTATATATATGTGTATGTATTTTTCTGAATACATGCACACAAGTTTTGTAAAATCCATATGTAGAACAGGAATACTTTGCAAGGATTTTATTTTTAATATTTTTTTAAAAATAATATGTTTGAAATATTTAAAACAAAGAGGTTAAAAAAAATCAAAAAAGAACATGATGCATGGTATGATGGCATGAGCGTCAAATTCAAATTCATTTAAACAGGTAAGAAGAAGTCATGACCTTTAGTTTTGTGGAATGTGGAAAATGAGAAAACTCCAGTTGAAAAAACTTAAGATGAAGTATTCATAAAATGGCAAACTAAAATTATTTTATTATTATTATTGTTTTTGGAATGGAGACTTTATCTAGCAAAGAAGAAAGTAAGCTTACATATGTATAAGCTGATTTTTTCCAGTTAATATTAAAATGAAAACTGAATTATGCAGTTATTGTTTCTGTGTGAAACTAAGTGGTTCCTACTAGAACTGGGCACAGATCCTTGGCCTCATTAGGGAAATGTATCAACCGATAGAGTCAAATGCCCAGACCCAGTCAGCTTACACTCCACATACTGGGTCGCGAGGTGGGCTGTGCCATGCTGTATGGCGCGGCAGTATTGATATATCACTGTCCATGTATCTACTCTTACTTGGCAAAAATATTTCTCCCCGCCCCCGGTTCCCTAACTGCCAGGAAAATTCACTCTTTCATTGTCATACTTAAATTTATTCATAAAATTTATTCATATCATATATATATTATATATATAGGTATCTATATATTCATAGATATAGGTACTTTGGGCTTCCCTGGTAGCTCAGGCGGTAAAGCGTCTGCCTGCAATGTGGGAGACCTGGGTTCAATCCGTGGGTCAGGAAGATTCCCCTGGAGAAGGAAATGGCAACCCACTCCAGTACTCTTGCCTGGAAAATTTCATGGATGGAGGAGCCTGGTAGGCTACAGTCCACGGGATCGCAGAGTCAGACACGACTGAGCAACTTCACACAAAAAAACAAAGATAGATACTTTATATAGTAGAACTTTTTTCTAGGTTTCCACTAAGTTCTGATGAAACAGTATAAAATGAAAAAACATGATTGATGAGCCTAAACAATAAACGATATTTCACATTTTTAAACAAACAAAACAGAGCATGCTCCGCACCATCAGATATCAGAGGCAGGACTGGCCCACCCCAAGACTTGGCTAAAGAGAAGAGAAATTCCAAAGATACACTGTTGGGAAGGTGGGGGAAAAGGCAGAGATGACTTCTCCGGTCAAGGCATGGGCAACCAGTCACAATTCAGCTAGTTTGTGCTACCTTGCATTTTCTTCCTTTAAAGGAATGGATTCATCTGTTCATCAAATCAGTCAATATCCAGCTGCCAGCCCTGGAAAATTAACTGTTGAATCAGGTGAACACACCAGGTTCCTTCTTTCCAAACTTCTAGCAGTGACTTCAAACAAGTAAACGGCATATTTACTGAACATTTACTTTGTGCCAGCACTGTTCTAAATAATCTAGAGAAGTAGGTACTATTATCATTTTCATCTCACAGATATAGTTAAGTAACACAAGATCATACAGGTGGAAACTAGAATACAAGCTTGGGTGGCCTGACTCCAGAGATCATGTGGGTAGCAATGTTAAACAGGCAGATGGATAAATGCTGCTGGATCCCTGGACAAACACTGGAGCTAAAGATATGAATTTGGTCTTCATCTCCATGTAGAAAATATCTTAAAAGACCTAACGAGACCGCTCAGGAAGAGTACAAACTGGAGTCTGGAAAGTGAGGCCTAGAACTCTCCAACATATATGACATGGAAGGTGGGAGAGGTCTGTAAGAGGGCGGGAGGTCCGCAGTGCTATGGAAGGAAGTGTTTCAAGGACAGGATGATCAACTGTGCTCTGCTGCCCAGAGGCTGAGTGACATGAAAACAGAACTGATGGTTAGATTTGACAATGGGGAGGCAACTGGATACTCTTAAGGGAATGTGGCAACAATATGCAAAATACCTGCTTTAAGATTTTTCCTGTTTTGTTAGGATGAAAAATTCCCCAAAACAAAACAATTAAGAATCTCATAACCTTCATTATCGCCTCCACCATCTCAGCCAGGCTTTGATCCTGGTTCCTAAATTCCTCTACTCAGAATGGGTTAATCTGTTCCATGCCTCTCTCCTAGCATCTCTGGTTACCTGAAGTATTATTCTTTGGCTTGTGGAAGCATTTACACCAGTCGTTGCCTGTATGGTTGCATGGCCTTCTCTCCTATGTGTCTGTGTCTCTGTGTCCAAATTTCCCTCTTCTTATAAGGGCACCAGTCATTGGATTAGGGTTCTTTCTAATCCCATATGACCTGATGTTAACTTTTTCACGTCTGCAAAGACCTGGTTTCTAAATAAGGTCACATTCAGAGATACTGGGCATTAGGACTTCAGCATATCTCTTTAGAGGACACAATTCCATTCATAGCACATATATAATACTCTACACCTTACTCTTTTTAACTTAATATATCTTGTAACTCTATAAAGAAAGCTGAGCGCCAAAGAATTGATGCATTTGAACTGGGGTATTGGAGAAAACTCTTGAGAATCTCTTGGACTGGACAAGACCCTGGTGCTGGGAAAGACTGAAGGCGGAAGGAGAAGGAGACGACAGAGGATGAGATGGTTGGATGGCATCACCAACTCGATGGACATGAGTTTGAGTAAGCTCCAGGACTTGGCGATGGACAGGGAGGCCTGGAGTGCTGCAGTCCATGGGGTCACAAAGAGCTGGACATGACTGAGCGACTGAATGACAACCACAGTGCTCGTATTTTACTCAGCTAGTCATCCATCTGGCTTCCCTGGTGGCTCAGACAGTGAAGAATCTGCCTTCAATGCAGGAGACCTGGGTTTGATCCTTGGATTGGGAAGATCCCCTGGAGAAGCCAACGGCAACTCACTTCAGTATTCTTGCCTGGAGAATCTCATGGACAGAGGAGCCTGACGGGGTACAGTCCATGGGGTTGCAAAGAGTTGGACATAACTGAGGAACTACACTTTCACTTTCAGTCATTCATTGACAAACTGAGGATAGGTTATTTCCAATCTTTTGCGATTACAGTGTTGGGGAAGACATCTTTTTCCTCTGCCTTTCTAGGTTCTTCTTGTAGTCTAATAGTTAAATTGACAGGAGACAGATTAACAGAAAATGGTCAAATTTTACCTCCACACATATGGGAGTTCATGGAAATATGAGACTCAGAGAAATGACTAAAGCAGGCAGTCTTTATATTGTTTAGACAGAGAAACAATAGATTTCTTTGTGAAGAACTGACAAAGACACTTAGGCTTGGGTACTAATGAGTGAAGAAACAAAGCAGAGTCGCCTCTGTCTTGAATTCTCTATCCCTAGACATAGAGATTGCCATGCCCCGGTGCTCAGAGGCTGCCTTTCGGATGGGAGATTTATTTCCTGATTTCAGGGGGAAGAGGGCAGGGTCAGGATGTCCTTGCACTGGCTGTTTCTTAACTTGAATTTAAAACAATCAATATGTCAAAATAGCATACTTTGGGTTGGCCTGCCCTGAACTCTATCACAAGTAATGATCATTAGTATTTCATATCTGGGGACGTGTACCTTCAGTGGAATTGCTGAGTCAAATGATAAATGCAAAGGCAATGTAGTTAGATATTGCTAAATTCCCTTCCATAGAAAGCTGTACCATTTTGTACTCCCACTAGCTTTGCTTAAGAGTGCCTGCTTCCTTATTATTTGCCATCACAGTTCTTCAAATTTTTGTACTTTAGACAATCTCAATAGGTGAGAAATAGTATGTGTAAGTAATTTTAATATGCCTTTCTCTTGGTATGAATGAAGCTCTTTTTCGTAAGTTGAAGGACATCAGCCTTTTCTTTAAATTCTGTTCATATCTTTCCTCAGTGGTATTTGGTCTTTCTCTTTCTGGTTTTTAAGAGCTCTTTATCACTTAAGTGATTGTGATTTTCTTGGTATAAATTACAAATATTGTCTTCTGGATTTTAATTTGATTAGTGACTTTTGCTTTTTTCCCCCTTGGCTTTGAAAAAGTTTATTTTTATGGAGTCAATTCTGTCAGTGTCTTAGTATTTTCTTTGGTGCTTCTGGATTGGTAATCATAGTTGGAAAGGTTTTTCTCACTTCCAGTTTATAAAGAAATGAATCTGTTTTCTTTTGCAGTTCAATTTGTTACATTTAGATGTCTGGGTTATTTGGATTTCATTCTGGTATCCAGGATGAAATATGGATTCAATTTTACTTTTCCCAAATGGCTATCTAGTTATGCCAAAAACATTTATTAAAAACAGTATATTTTCACCAGTGACTTGAGGTATCACTGTTCCCATATAATTGTTCTATGTTAAATTTTTTATTCTAGTCTGTCATTCTGTATATCTAGCTATAGATCAATGAACTCGCCTTTTTAAATTTATAGAGCAATGATAAAATGTTTTAGTATCATACAGGGCTAGTTCCTGTTATTGTTCTTCTTTATGGGATTTTTCTGCCTTTTCCTGACCCCCAGAGAACTTTAGAATCAAGAGTCTACTTTAACAGAAGAATCTCAATATTCTTAATGGAATTACATTAAATGTTTTCTTAAGTTGGGAAGAATTTACATAAGTATGGTGTAGACTTGCCCTACCTGTGAACAAAGATATGCCTTTCATTTGTTCAAGCCTACTTTTGCACCTGTGAAGAATGAGTATTTTAAGCTTATTCCTAGGTTTTAATAATTTTCTATTGCAACTACAGGTGTGATTTACCCTCCCTTGATATCCTCTAGTGTTATTCTTTGGATATATAAACACTATTGATTTTTCTTTGTTAGTTTTTTATATTGCTACTTTAATCAATTCTGTTAATTTTGGTTGTACAATTAAGAATGATTTCTTAATTTTATATTTTTACATTAGGGTTCCCTTTATACAATTACATTATCTTCAAACAGAGATAATGCTATCTGTTTCTTTCTAGTTCTCACACTTACTCCAGACAGGAAGACAGAAGAAGGCTGTCAACTTGGGTTCCCCTTTCCAGGTGGGGCTAGTGGTGAAGAACCTGCCTGCTAAAGCAGGAGACATAAGAGACCTGGGTTCGATCCCTGGGTTAGGAAGATCCCCTGGAGGAGGGCATGGCTACCCACTCCAGTATTGCTGCCTGGAGAATCCCATGGAGAGAGGAGCGTGGTGGGCTACAGTCCATGGGGTCGCACAGAGTCGGACACAACTGAAGCAACTAGCACGAAGTCAGATTATGAAACAAGGACTTAGAAGAGGCAAATGTTTTGTCTTAATAATTATGTAGCGGTCACTGTTGCAGGATGAAACAGTTATGATCCATCCCAAAGTCACAGATAACATGCTGAAAATGTGTGAAACTGCTCCAGACAGTTAAGCAAAATCACATAGACTCTGATGCCTGGGCACCAGATTTATTCTTTTATATAAGGCTGAATTAATAACAAAATATTTGTATTATCTTCTTAAACACCAACAAATGGATAATTGTATGGTGAGCTATAGAACTCCTCAGTATAAACTGACAGGGCTAGAATAAGGTTGTCTCATATTGACTTCAGAAATTAGAATACGAGCTAACCGATGTTACCTACGTAGTGTTAGTCGCTCAGTCGTGTCCGACTCTGTGACCCAACGGACTGTAGCCCACCAGGCTCCTCTGTCCACGGGATTTCCCAGGCAAGGATACTGGTGCGGGTTGCCATTCAAGATTCCTTCTCCAGGGGATCTTCCCAACCCAGGGACGGAACCCGGGTCTTCTGCACTGCGGGCAGATTCTTTACCACTGAGCTGCCAGGCAAGCCCTATTACCTATGTAAGAGATGATAACTTCTCAACAATTTTCATTTCATTCTCAAATAAAAACAGCTGAACTCCTTCTACTAACCATTAAATGACTATCCCCATGCAAAATGTTCAATTGTTAAAACAGTTATATTTCTAGAAACTGAAAAGAGAAAGTGATTTAAAGAGTTCCCAGTCTTTCCGCTCTGTTTTTATAGTTCTTTGGTAATGTCAGAGTTCCTTAACCATATACTCTCCAACAGGCTGTCAGTTCCCTAGGGATGGGCCAAAAATATTTACTGTTGAACAATAACAACAACAGCCAAAGCCACAACAGTGGATCTTTACATCAAATGAAACCGTTAAGACAATTCAAAAGTAGGTCTAGATAAAAGGGGGAAATGTGAATATTTACTTTAAAAATAGTAATCTTCACTTTTGATGACCTATTGGTGCCAAACAGTCTTATCAACACACATAACTGCTCTTTGTTATAAATAAATGAAGTTGGAGAATCTTAGCCAATAAACCTTCTAAGATAATATAGCTAATATAGCTAGAATATGGGAGAGCCAGCATCCAGCCTGGATCTGACTTGGATCTAGCTTAATAGTTAAAACTTATTTTCCTAAAGCAAAAACAAAAGCAAACAAACAAAAAAAATCTCTAAGTCTCTTTTCTTCTTTTGAAAAATATTTTTTTTCCTGGGAGACAAGTAAAACTAAAGAAGACAATCACTTGTGTTTGAATGGATGTTGATTATTTTTTTTCGGGTGGTCCTAGGTTTACATCTTTCAAATCAGCCTTAGGAAATAAAAAATCTTTAGTATGGTTGACAGTCTTATGACTACACCCCTTACTCCCAATAGAGCACTTTTCCCTGAAAATTCAAACCCATCTGATGAACATGAACCTACCATTAAAAATTAATTTCAGAAGATGTCACAGGGTCATTCTTCTATAGTTGGATAGAAAATTAAACTCATGTATCATACATATATATTCCCTTGGATTTATACCAAAAAATGTCAGGAACTCCTAGCTCATAGGAACACAATAAATTTTAAATGACGTATTTACTCTTACTTGAGAATTTTAAATCAAAAGCATTTCTTTATATAAATGTAAAAGTTAAGAAATTGTACATCATGAAAATGATACAGAAAATATTACTGAATGGTTGGGACTTCTGTAATGTTTAAGGTTTAATTACAATTACATATATTAATTTGAGCAGCTATATACTGGCTACCTCTGGGCTTCTTTTTATGTGAGAAAAATAATTATTTTTTAAACCAGTGTTTTTTGAATTTTTGTTACACATAGACTGAGATAATCTTAACATTTTAATACTAGCTGGTGCTTATGTCGCTTCAGTTATGTCCGACTCTTTGCAACTCCATGGACCATAGCCCACCAGCCTCCTCCGGCTATGGAATCTTCCTGGCAAGAATACTGGAGTGAGTTGCCATGCCCTCCTCCAGGGGATCTTCTTGAGCCAGGGACTGAACCTGTGTCTTCTGTGTCTCCTGGACTGCAGGTGAATTCTTTACTGCTGAGCTACAGGGGAAGCCCCACATGGGTCTTATGCATGCATGCCTGATCAGTGGTGTCGGACTCTTTTCGACCCCATGGACTGTCAGGCTCCTCTGTCCATGGGAGTCTTCAGGCAAGAATGCTGCAGTGGGTTGACATTTCCTTCTACAGTGCTTATAACATACCACAGAAAGGAAATGTCTAGTGACAGGCATAATCTGGAGCACAAAGACACTATATGACTTGCTCACGTTGGAAGGAAAATCGACAAGTCTTAGGGCCATTATCAGTGAAAGACTATAGATATCAAACCAGGTTTCCAAGGACAGGAAAATACAAGGAAGTGGACAGCCCAGCCTGACTTGGGCAGCACTGAAAGACTGCTCAGAGGGTGACGCAGATCTGTCTGCAGGAAGTACTCGATGGAAACCTTAGTGGAATCAAGAGAGAAAGAAAGAAAGAAAAAAAGGAAAGGTTTTGGTTTTGAACAAATACGTACAGCCAAGTGTGTGCTTGACTTGACTATTGGTCAGTGTAAATGAGTAAGATTTGCTTCCTCTGTCTGTCAGTGTTTCTGCAAAGGCTAGTCCTTAGCTTGGGAGGCAGGGGTGCTCAATTACTCGGCAGAGCTTGGGATCGTAGCTATCAGACATCTATTGCAGAATTGTTTTCCTTCTTTAAGGCTGTCAGGTGATGGGGAGACCACATGAAGAAGGGCACAGACAGGAGCTTTCAATATGGAGTAGATTAGATGATAGATTGATAAGATCATTCCAATTGACATATCCTGAAATGTATTCATTGGAAGCATAAATAATACTTTTTTTCTTAACACTCATGAAGTGGGTCATTTTTGTCACAAAAACGACCATATATTTCAGCCACCAAAACCTCAATAAACATCAAAAAGCAGAAACAATGCAGGTATAATCCTCTGATCACACACCCACATCCACAAAACTGAAAAGACATAAAGACTCTATTACATAAATATTTAAGACTTCCAAGTCAAAGTGAAAACTAAAACTGCAATCTAATTAAAATACATTGGTAACACTACAAACCAACATCCATGCCGCTGCTGCTGCCGCCAAGTCGCTTTAGTCGTGTCCGACTCTGTGCAACTCCATAGATGGCAGCCCACCAGGCTCCTTCATCCCTGGGATTCTCCAGGCAAGAACACTGGAGTGGGTTGCCATTTCCTTCTCCATGGAATACAGCTAAATCTATCCTCAGAAGAAAATAAGCAGTTTCAGTAGTTATATTAGTAAATAAGGAAGAATAAAAATAAATGAACTAACCACTCAAGAAGATGGGGAAAAAAATCAATAATCAAAATAGGAAAAAAGAAGAAATGAATTAAGAAATATAAAAGAAAAAATAAAATAAAAAACAAAACAGGGAAATGACAATTCTAATGAATAAATTTAACCAGTTAAGACAGATAAATCACTGGCTAACATGATCAAGAATTAAAATCAAGAAAGCCCCACTAAACATACATAAAAAAAAAAAAAAAGAATCACAGGAGGCAACTTTGCTCACAATTGCAAATAATTTGAAAATCCAGATGAAATGGATCATTTCTCTAAGAAAATACAATTTATTAAAGTTGGAAAATTAAAAATCTAACTTAAATATTAAAAACCTAAGAAAAAGGAAAAATATTAAAATGGTAGGCTCCCAAAGAGCACCAGGCCCAGAGGACTTCATAGACTAATATTATGAAACTTAACGGAACAAACAGCTTCTGATGCATTTCAAATTGTTCCAGAGCAGAGATAAAGAGTGGAAAACTTCCAAATTCTAATAGCAGCATATGTTTGTTACCAAAAACTGACAGCAATAGCACAAAAAAGAAATTAGTTATGAATATTGATGCAGAAAATGTTTACCAAGTTTCAGCAAACAGAATCCAGTAACATATTGGAAGAATTAGAAGAAAACTACTTTGCTCCCACTCAGTATCATATAATTTCCCATGTTACGCAGTGGTTGGGTACCACCTGCTGGCTCACTCAGCATCTATTTCAGCTTCTTTTTGGTGTGATATCTATACTGCAGAGACGGAAAAACTCAGAATCCTCATTTCCCAGGCTCTCTTGTAGTTAAGGTTTGCAATGTAAAATCTATTTTGCTAAATCAGATGCATTTGTGTGAAATTCCATTTCGAACTCAACTGAGTAGGGGAAGACACGGTGAGGCACATTTTTCCAGGACACGTCACGGCAGACACAGTAAAACCCTGCCAATTCTAGCATCAGTTTCCTTGTCAGAGGTATGAGAGAGAAGAAGGTATGTTCCTGTAGGTAAGAATTCTGGTAGCAACTTCTTGTTTCCAGACCACATGGAGACAGTGCACTCTTGGAGCTAAGAGTGCAGGCGTGACCTCCTACTGTCGCAGGGGGACCCGGTCTCCTGGTGGGCCAGGTCTACAGTGTGGATTTGGGCGATATTCCCAGAGGAGCTTGCACCTCCAGCTCTCCACTGATTCATAAGCAGTTTATTCCCTGTATTAAATCCCCTTCACTTTTCTGCAAGTGAACTCTGGCTGATCAAATAGGTTAACAGGGAGAAAAAATATACAGTTTTCTTCAAATACGCTGGAAAGGGCATTTGATGAATTTCAACATCCATAATTAATTTTTTAAATCTTCACAACATAGGAAAGATCCATATTTCTTAAAAGCCAGTATTTATGTTTAATGAGGAAACACTAGAAGTATTCTCATTAAAATCAACAACAAGACAATTATGTCCACAGTCACCACTGTTATTTAGCGTAACTCTAGAGGCTTAATCAATGCAATTAGACAAGAGAAATATATAAGAGGTAAAAATGCTGGAAGGGTGGTACATTATTATTATTCATAGATAACCGTATACCTGCAAAATCCAATAAACTTAGTTAAAAATCTGGTGTAAACAATATGAGAACTTATGAGATGGATGGATATCAGATTAGTGTGCAAAAATGAATTGCCTTTATTTATACAAACAACCAGTCAGAAGACATCATGGATATGCAAATTTTTAAAAAAAGGAAAAAAGGAAAGAAAAGACATAAACACCAAAATTGCAATAGCCAAAAAATGAAAATATCCAAAGTTAAACTGAAACACAGGGCCTAACAAAGATGACATTGAAATTAGTAGCTCTTTTAGAGAGAACTTACACGAAATGATAACTTTCTTACCCATGTACGTCTGAAAGTGCTTTTATTTTGCTCGTACCTGAAGGAGAGAGCCTGGCTCGGTAGAGTACTCTAAAGAAAGAAAGAAATTCTCCATCAGAAACACTGAAGATATCGTTCTCTTTTCTATTCTACCTAGTATTGCCACTGAGAAGTCCAGGAACAATCTGATTCTTTTCCATCTATAGCTAATCTCATCCTTTAACTTGGAAGCTCTTTAGAAAAGCAAAAACCAAAAGCAAATCATCTTGCTATTTACTGTCAGAAATCTGAGCAGAACTAAAGCCTACCAAATCCAGGAGAGCATGTTCTCTCCTGGATTTGTTCTCTAGAGTGTTCTCTCCATTACATCTGACCCCAGGATGCCTATTTAATGTAGAAAATCGAACACCAAAAGTGTAAGCAAAATTAATCTTCAACCAGTTCAGTTCATA